>CM045733.1:67390000-67440000 GCA_024760905.1 Plotosus lineatus | reverse complement strand
AGAGAGTAGAAGAGAAAGGAATGGGGTCAGGAGAGAGAGAGAGAGAGAAAGGGATGGTGTGTGTGTGTGTGTGTGTGTGTGTGTGTGTGTGAGAGTGAGTGTGAGAGAGAGAGAGAGAGAGAGAGAGAGAGAGAGAGAGAGAATACAGCTCGTACATTCTGGTGTTCTTTGTTCCAGTGAACATCAACTGTAATAAACTGCACTGTCGTGTAAAAGTGAGCGCTGCACCCGAGTCTTCCGCTAGATGGCGCAGGTGTAACACCGAGAAAGCTGTTGCCTTGGTTTCGGAGCTTTAGTAGAGAACTGAGGAAGTCGTCTGACTTTATTGTGACAGCTGACTTTCACTGACCTGTATCTGAGGTAGGCTTCGCGTTAAACCTTTTAAATTTTTATTTCATATTAATAACATACTTCAGATATTTTTTTCTGACTGGTTTGTTTGGGGTCTGTATGAACCGGCCCAGCTAGTAGCTAATAGCTTTATCTTAGCAAAGTTAGCTGTATGGATAGCTTTAGCATTTTAGCTAACTGTGTTTACTGTAGGTTTGTTGTTGTTGACGACAAGTAACTGTAATAATTATTATATAAACAGTTAGTTATAACGTTTCACGGGCTGGATTAAATAGGCTGTAAATAGTTATTAGTGTTCTATGTGGAATATTTACGTTGAATTTGTGTTAACGTTTCGAAAAGATGAAACTTTCGTTTTATTTCTCACGTCACAGTGTTGTTAAATCATAAGACAATTATTAATGCCCATGTTGAGAGTTTTTTCTTTCTTTTTCAGGTTTGGACCACAACCTGGCTTCAATTTTGTATATTCTGGATGTTTTATTTTACACTCAGTGTGTATTTGAATCTGGTGGTGCTGTAGCCGGCAGTGTTGAACCACTTGTTGTTGTTGTTGTTGTTGTTTTTAAGGATGAGATTGTGTTCTCAGCATTTCTTGGCTATGTAAAGGAAATTATTGATCCTTTTTTTTTTTTAGTTAGAGCAAAGTTCAGACATTTAAGGCTTTCTCGGAGCTGATAAACCAAACATTTCCACTGCTTCACTCTTGCACCAAGGCTGGACTTCTCTTTTTAGATTTTAAAATAACACTTCTGTTATTCATTTGCTATACTATCATTCCCTTCTAGTTTTGGTTGACTTCTCCTGACATGGTGGTTACACACCCTAGTTCCCTTTCTTCTGCACAGCCACCACTGTTCCCAATAAGGCCAGCGATGACTCCATCTGTGCAGCTTGGTGTCACCATTCTTTACACCTGTCTGTATGGAGCTTTGTTCTGGATCGTGTACTTCCAGCTCTGGTTGTTGTTATTTTATCGCCATAAAAGGTGGAGCTACCAGAGTGTTTTTCTCTTCCTCTGCCTGTTTTGGGCAGCTCTCCGTACTACTCTGTTTTCCTTTTACTTTGGGGATGCTGTTGCTGCCAACCACCTGCCCACTCCAATATACTGGCTCCTGTACTGCTGCCCAGTGTGTCTCCAGTTCTTTACTCTGAGCCTCATCAATCTCTACTTTACACAGGTAAGGCATATACTAAAAGTTTCTTTCTTTTTTTTTTTTTTTTTTGGGGGGGGGGGGTTTATCTTTATGAAAATGCTTTCACTTTTAGCTTTTGCATGTATTGTGGAATGTTAACAGGTCTTGCTCAGAGTTCGAGACTTGTTCAGTATTGAACCCAGGAAAGGATTGTGAGTAACTTCCACTATTAGGGGAAAACAACTTGCTTCATTAAATGTATAACCCAAAATGCTAAACATTTTTGAAGCGTCCTCACTGATAAGCATTGATTTCTCTTCCTTCAGGTATGTGGCGCGCTGTGTGTACGCAGCAATGAGTGTGATTTTCTTGTGTGTCAATGTGGTTTGCGCCAGCCTCGGCGAGCGAGGAGACACAGGTGGGGTCAGGAACAAAACGTGGACGCTGGTTCTTGTCCGTGTCTTGGTTAACGACCTCCTTTTCATCATCGAGGCTGTGTGCCTGGCCACTTCACTGCTGCTCCTGACCCGATTTTCTCCCACCACCAGCCCTTATTTAAACAGTAAAGTAAGCAACCATTATTTTAAGTTGAAAATGCATGTCGTATTAAAGATACATGCAGGCACCTTTTTTTTTTTTTTTTAAAATATAGTACAATTGGTTTGTCCTGGAAGTACAGTACAGTAGTATTAATTTTACCAACAGATACTGGGTGCCCATATTTCATGTCCACCTTCAGTTCACCGCGCCTTTTTCTATTTTAGGGGACCAGTCTTTGCAGGATTGCGGTGTTGGGAGCAGGTGTGATCCTTCTGTTCTTCAGCAGAGCATGCTATAACCTTACTGTCCTCATCCTGTCACAGAATCACAAGGTGGAGTCCTTTGGCTTTGACTGGTACAACATCTCCGATCAGGTATAGAGGCTCGATGGGATATATGATGTTCAGTCATGATGGAACTGGAGAGTCATGTTTACTTGTTCCCCCTCACCCCAAGGCTGATCTCCGTAATGATCTTGGAGATATGGGCTACATTGTTTTTGGAGCTATTCTTTTCTTCTGGGAGCTCCTCCCCACAAGCCTCCTCATTCTAATCTTCAGAGTGCCTCGTCCTCCCAGAGAAATGGTTAGCTCTACTTCTGGTAACTTTAATGGCAAACATTTTACAAGTGATGAATAGGAAAGCTGTATTTTTAACACTGGAGTTCGTACACTGCAACATTTGTGACTCCAAAATTCATGCTCCATGGGGTTCTGCACACAAATCCCTTTAAAGAAAAAAGAATAAAAAGTCCAGAATCTAAACATCTGGAAGCAACACACCCCCCCCCCCCCCCCCACGCCCCCCATGCAGCAGTGTATGAACACCCCAGTTTCTACTCTAGAAAGACTATTATTTTCATCCTCTGAAAAGTCGGTACTTTTGGGGTCTGGAATTGGGCAGGGTTGATGATCCAGGGGGGGTTTCAAACCCCATTAAGGCCAAGCTGCCACTGTTGGGGTTTGTTTCCTCAACAGCTCAGGTGTATAAACGAAATCAAACACAAATCACTTTTGATAATGGCGTCTGTGAAATGCCTTGTTATTCTTACATTGACTGATGGTTCCATCTTCCATAATTGTTTATTTTTAATAATTTAAATTTGAACACTTTTCAGAAATGTAATCCCGTCATCAACAGAAGGGCCTCACGCTCATATTTCTTTGACGATCCACGAGGAACGGATAGCAACCCGATTGCCAATTGGTCATACAACATACGCCCTAATAGGAGGTACATACAGTACAGCAGTCAGATTCTTACCTTTACCACGACGAACATGTGCATGTCTGAAAGCTACTGCCTGTATTTCACCATGATGGATTAAACAGACATGCCAGTAATATAAGTAAATATGTAATATAATCAAAATAGATCACATCTGTAAATTCCTTTCAGCTGGTTTGGCTCCAGTGAGACGACACCACTCTTGTTCAACAGGACCGAACAAACAAGCCAGCATCACTCGCTCTACTCCACCCCACAGACATGAGCAAGCCACATGAAGGTTCTAGGGATTTGATATTAAAATGTTCTCAGGCAATAATGCATCAGTACAGCAGCTGCTGGAGCACAACAGGTGATAATTGCACTGCAACCTGGTGACTGCTTGCACATTCCATTCTCATGCTTTTAACTTATGTTCCAGCATTTTAGAGAGATTTGCAGTCTCTCTTCTGTTTACATAAATAAGGACCACTAAAGGACTAACCTGACCTAATCTTGTGAAACATCTTTTTTTGTACATGTAAAAAAAAAAAAAAAAAAAAAAAAAAAATGTAAGTACGGGTGGCTACAATACTGAAGTGTATAGACTGGGGGAATTTCCATATTAAAGGTTTTTAATATGAACAACTTGTGGATTTCTTTGGTGAATTTTAATACCTTAAATTACATTATAATAAACGCCAAAGTAAATGTTAGTTATATTTAAGGCATTAAAAAAAAAAAAAAACCCTGTTGGAGTTGAATGATTGATTTATTCTGTATTATTTACAGATCTTCCTATTAAAATACTTTATACAGTATGTACAGTTTAACTTATGCCAGACTCGATGGTAAATTCTCTCCATCATAGCAAATATCAGATCTGCAGAAACAAAGCTAGAAATAATCAAAACAATACCATATATATATATATATATATATTATATATATATATATATAAAAAATCCATCTTTGCCAATGAATAATCTTGCCACGTCTTCATTTTGTGGGCTTGCAGAGAAAAGACTATATGTAAAAGAAAAGAAAAAAAAAAAAAAAAAAAAAAAAAAGAGTGTTATGCGAATTACAAAGACTTCTCCTTGGATGTGTGATTAATTCTGCACATATTATCCAGGAATACAGTCTTCCATCTGTGACTTTCCAACATTACTGAAATCACCGCTGAAGATCTGGGTAACACAAGCCCACTGGGAGATGACTTGACATCTCCGGCACCTTGGAGTGCCAAAGCAGGGTACATTTCTACTGTATAAAGTTTTGTCAAAATTAACTTCCTGGACTACGAGCAGAATAGATCAGTGGTCCAGAGGTGGTGTGGTGTCCAGCTTGCGTAGGCGGCGTCGTCTCAATTCGGCAGCGCTCGGCTCCCCGTCCACCTCTGCCTCCTCGTCCATCATCTTCTCCTCCTCCTTCTCAGCCAGTGTGGTGGACTCTGGTTGGATGACACCTGTCGCTCCACTGACCGGACCCGCTATATTGAGAGTGAAAACAAGGATTACAGTGGTGTTCCAAATGACTCAGTTACTGATATACAAGCAAAAGTGTTTACCTTCACTGCTCTGTGTTCCATTCTCCTGGCTAGAAGTTTCAGTTTTGCTTGAACCACTTGCTTCAGTGGTGGTGTTCTCTGGTCGAGGAGGACTGGTGAAGAGTAGAGGACATTAAAGAACGTTTAATATGAGGCATGTGATGAGGTCACATGTTGTAGAGGTTTTGTTTTCTTTAAAGTCCAGCAAAAGCTCATATTGTACCTAAGTGTGGCGACGGTGGTGAGGTAGTGGTGGATGTTAAGCATGGCAGCATCCAGCAGTGTGTGGATGTTCTGAAGGCACTGTAATCTGGCCTCCAGACCGCGACGTCCTTCCTGCTCCAACTCCCTCAGTTCTTCCTCAGACATTGTGGACACAGCCGGTGGAGGAGGAGGCATCGCTGACACTAATGGAGAGAGGGGGGGGGGGGGGGGCAACTGAGCTTTGAAACAAGGCTGGCTTTAACTCCGAATTCATATTTAGTCCCGTTTCCCTCAGGTTGGTTGATGAGGGGAATTCTGTGCAGTTTCATAAATTATTTCAGTAGTGGGGCTCTGAACAAGGAAGAAAGCTTTACATTTTAAATTCTTTTTCTGGTTCATAAAGTTGATTGCTGTGCTTGGCAGAGATTTGCACTCTCCGTATTGGTCAGGGTCATAGTGGATCAGAAGCCTAACATATTATAATACACCCTGAATGCATACAATGCTGGTCCAGTTCAGAGGATACATCATATGAATTTATATAAAGTCAATTAATACGTAGTCAAATCTGTCAAATGACAGAATACGAAACTCACAGAAAGAGGAAACATGACTATTTGCAACACTGTGCCTTCACTGAACATGATGACTCCGACTTCATAGAATATACTCAGTGTACAACAATCATAACCCACAGCATGCTTTGTATGTAAACCAGCCTGGTAGGTTTCAGTGAAGGCACGTGATCATTTTTGTATGAGGCTTATTCATACTTACTGAAGGGTGGGGGTGGAGGCATGGGCAGCCATGGTGCTGATGGGAATGGTGGGGGCATGGAGAGGGGGAATCCAGGAACTCCTGCCACAGGAGCTGAAGCAGCAGTGTCTGTACCAGTCTGGCTTGAGCTACCGGCCCCTGATTCTGCACAATCAATTTGGAAATATAGCGTTGGTGAACATTTCTAGGTGCACTTTCCCCTCAGAGTGTACTAGACCTCCCCCAAATATGCATGCACAGCTGTTCAAAAAGAAGCGGGTGGTAGCACTGCACTGTTAGAGAGTGCATGTGAATGCTTACACCTCTCCCTGGTTAAAAGCAAAAATTTGATGGGTGTGAATTGGATAGGAGAGAAACTCATTGGGTGTTTTGGGGGGGGAAATTAAATACTCCTCTCACCTCCTCCTGATGTTTGGGTTGTGTCTGCACTGGTCTGTGGTGTGCTAGAGGCTGCCGGTGCAGTAGGAGGAGGTGCAGGAGGAGCTGCACCCGGAAAAGGAGCCCAAAAAGGAAAAAGACCTGGTGGAAACTGGGGCATTACACCTTGAACAACTGTAGAAAATACACACAAATCAATCATTCAGTGAGAACCCATGAAACGTTGGTTTATAATAATGCTGAGGGTTTGTGGTTACCATTAGCAGCAGGAGGAGGGGGACCATTAGCAGGCGCTCCTGCAGCTGCAGGGGGTACTGGAGCAGCAGGAGCAGGAGTGGCGTTAGGCTGTGATGCCCGCAGGACATCCATACGGCACGTTGGACATGTCTGCTGCCTCTGGAACCACGACCTAAGGCAACTGTGACAGGGATATAAAAATTATACACACACACACACACCCCACAGATATAGAACCAGAGACCCTTCAGCGCCAAAGCAGATGGTGCTGCAGTGATATTTTTTAGATATACAGACAGTTGTCGAATTACAACCGCTTTTGGTTCCAGCAGACCGGTCGTAAATCGATCTGGTCGTATGTCGACTTTCCATCCAAATACACTCATGCCAAACAAAAACAGATGAATAAATCTCATGCATTTAAATCTATACATCAATTTTCAATTCCACGTCACAGTGACGTGCAGCGGAGAGCCAATCCTTTGTGGAATCCACTGTCTGTGTGTGTGTGTGGGGGGGTGGGGGTGGGGGGGGGGTGTTCCCCGATAGCTTCAAACTCTAATTTTATTGGATTATAACAACAACCACAGACTGCACATGTTTTTGAGTAAAGTGATAAAATTCCCTCGTTTTGTTCGGCTCATTTCCACGAAGCCAAGCACAGCTGGCAAGCAAACACAAATGGACAGACATGGAAAAACTTCAACCCGAAGCCCAACTGATTGCCAAAACTTTGGACACGCTTCCAGTCACAAACACTGCAGCGTGCGAGTTCAATATAATTAGTTTCAAGGTATCGGACCCGCCCACACACAAAGGATTGGCTCTCTGCTTCGCGCCAGCCACAGTGACGGGCATTGGAAGTAGATGAATAGATTTGCTCTGAACAATTAGAAAGTGAAGCTGCATCATCTCCTGCTTGACCTTTTAAGATGCTGGCGCTGCCGGCAACGCAAACAACTGTCGTACGCAACACTTGCACTGCACTGCCATGAATCATGCTTCACCACTTTTGCGGTCATAAAGTCGATCAGACATAACTCGCATAGGTTGTAAGTCGACGACTCACTGTAGCAGACTACAGTAAACAATTTTAAAGTACATGAATTAAGCAAGCGATTTGGAACATCCAATTAGCTTATTGTGCCTGTTTTGGGCTGCGGGAGGAAACCCATACAAACACAAGGAGAACATGTAAACTATACCCTGCGAATCGAGCCCAGGCCTTCTTACTGCAAGGTGAATGTGCAAACCACTGCACCATCATAATGACTCAGTAGCAGGATTACCAAGTACAGATGCTGGACATGGTGGGAAAATACCCGAGCATCCCACAATATACACTTTCATTAAAAATGTATGTTGCGATGCATTGTAGAAACTTGTATACAGTGTATGCACAGAAATAAATAAATAAAATATATATATATATATATATATATATATATATTATATTTACACACACAAGCTACCACTGTGTGTATAACGAATTTAATCTATTCTGAGGGCAAACCCATAAGCCGTAAACTTCGTTAGATGAAACAATTATTCACATAAGAAATAACATAACCAATTAAGCCGTTTGAACCCCTCCCAAACTCATAACCTGCCATAAACATGTATATTTTACCTAATATATTAAAGATAAACATGTAAAAACAATAAATATTTCATTATAATACTACATGTATATTAACATCAATAATAATAAAACAAGAATAAACAATAAGTCAACTAAGTAAGCACTATTCATAGTGATGTGTGTGTGTGGGGGGGGGGGGGGGGTTTGTTCTTCCTAGAGGGGAGCATCACAGAAAATAATTGAGAGGCACTGTGACAAGGCATTCTCGGAGAGCGGACGAATACATGTGGAATAATACGAAGCTAATCGGCCAGGAAAAGCCATTTCAAGGAAAGCTCTTAAAGTGAATTTTTGCTCGTTGGATGGATTTTTGGTGGGTGCGAAGCTTCCATCATGGAAAAATTATAATAAGGGACACTCGTTAGATGAGGTACCACTGTGTGTGTGTGCGCATCATATAAAACACCGACAAATGCATTAAATCTGCTTCATCTAACAATATTGCACTACGACTTCAGACTGGGTTGATGGTCGAGGATTACACTATATATGTCCGAGTGTGTGTGTGTGTGTGTGTGTGTGTGTGTATAAAATGAATAGTAAACAAAATACAAACAAACAAACAGCAACCTAGAGTGAAAGATGTGGTTGCATGGCAGCTTCTTGGCTCCGGTTACCATCTCCTCTCGACAGATGATGCACACATTGTCAGAAGCCTGCAAGTCCTCAGGTGTTGCATCTGGGTAGCTGCAAAAAACAAAAAGGGGAAATTGTCAAAATGTGTTACAATTGAAGATTAAAATAAATCCTCTGTATGCATATTTAAAAGATAATCACTTACAGTGTGTTCATGTTCCGAATGGCTCGCCGAGACATTATAGCATCCGTTACAGCCTTCTTAAATTGCCTGGTATAGAAAAGAACCATTTTTTTATGAAATTTCTAATGCCACCTGTATTACTGTACATTTAAATACCTTCTGTTCTGATCTGCCAGATCCAGATATTAAAGCATAAGTACAAATTCAGAATGAAATCTCATATTGCTTTACCTCATTGCGAGATACATGGGTCGAATGGCAAACAGGGGGAAGGTATGCACTTTGATCATGATGGTCATGAATGCCATGTACAGCAGCACCTTAATAAAGCCTGCAGGTCAGAGATGGGATCAAGTGTGAGGGCATTTACATTTCTACATGACATTGTTCAAACAAATTAATAATATATTTGGGGGGTGGGGGCCTCCCACCTGTAAAGAGTTCTGTGTAAAGCATGTAGACGGCTTTGTTTTCCCATGGGTTCTCACTCTGTAGGTCAATGGTATGCAGGGCGTATTTAATGAAGGTTGTGAGAACCATGGTCATCAGAATTGCATACTGAAAGCATGAGAGTCAGAGAGAAAGTGATAAAAAAGGCAAGCTGGATAGGGTAATGTTTTTTCCGTGGCCTGTACATTGATCTAATACGTGGACTTCAATATTGTTACGTGACCAGGTGTTGCCCCTGGTTACAACAACAAGTTCCCATACTGGAGGCCACACAGTTTACCATACCAAAGGATGCAGGCTGATGCAATAATTTCCTTTCATTACTTTCATTGTCCTCCCCGACCAGCACCACAGAGATACCGTCAGAAATTTTTTGTGTGACAGAATTGACCCTTATGATATCATGCATCACAACCAAGCGCAGACTGAACACAGAGCAGTCTGAAATGGTCAAGAAGAAATATCACTACACAAAACGGCTGCACATTATGTTCCGGTAGAAAAGAAGCACATGCTAACAGTTGGCGCTTCACCTGGTTGTTGCTATCCAGCCAAACTACCGAACAATACACACCTTCCCACAGTCTGTGCTCTGCTTTCAATACAATTATTTCAAATGAGTACCATTTTCAATATTCTAAACAAAATAAATATTAGCGTTAAACCAAGGGTGTCAAACTCATTTTCACTGAGGGTCACTACATTAAATTTAAAAGATGACTAATCTACACTATTTTAATCTTTGGTCAACTAATTGAATGTTAACAGTATACAGGGATCCCTCACTTTCCGCTGTTAATTGGGACAGAGATCCCCACGCGACCACCGAAATCCACGAAGTAGGATCATTCTGAGGTATATAATATCAATAAATACATATTCAATGCTATAATTAAACATACATACACACAAACATACAGGCACACACACACAGATGCAAGTGCATGCACTCAGATGTGCACCTCACAACACTGACTAGTTTTGATGGAAGGTTTTTTGTTGGTTTCAGTGGGGTTTTGTTTTGGTTTTTTTTGCATAATTGTCCTTGTTTTTGTGGCATTTTCCTTACTTCCTTTTTTTTAATTCGATGAATTTAAAAAAAAAAAAAAAAAAAAAAAAAAAACATGATACACTGAAGCCGCATGAATTGAAGCACGAAGTAGTGAGGGATCCCTGTATTAAATACCTCCTGAAGGCCCCCCCGTGTGGCGACTGTCAACCTTGAGATCACAAAATCGAATCCAGGTTGATGCCACAGCCACATGCAGGGCTGCCAACCCAGGAAATATCATTTTGTAGTCGATAAACCAAAAATTTCAGCTGAAAATTAGTATTTGAACTAGACAAAATCAGTACTCAAATTAGCATTCCACAAAATTACATACATGGACATACAGGTTATCTTTGTCAAATTTTACTGCATTTTGGATTAATAATGAAACAGCACATTTCAGAAAAACATGTTTATTTGACAGAATTCTACTGGTGCTCTAGAATAGAATGTGTCAATTATTATTATATATTGCAAATGTATTATTATATTATGCATGAACCTGAATGATATTTGATATCACTATTTACAAATTGCAAGAGCGCTCAGGACAAGTTCTAAAGTAAGCAAACCGCTCGCTAGCTGGCTATGTCTGCCTCCCTTTATATGCGTTTTAATATTAAAAATGCCCGAACGCGCAATGCTAAATTTCACATACATTCTGGAAAAGTATCTGTCATGCTTAATAAATGGATAAGTTGTTGAATACTCCGATAAAAATTTTTTCCTTTCTTTTTGTCGCCATGTTGGGTTTCCCCACAGCCGTTCAATTATTGGCTCTGGTTACCACGGAGTGTATACAAGATAACTGCTGATTCATGGAAATCGACCTATTTGGTTTCTGATTAGCGAATCACGTGGTAAAATACAAATGGTAACATCCCGTGAGATTATCACGAGACTTGGCTTTGCCAGGAAAGTAAACACGGATTGAACTGGATCCAATTCATCAGAATTATTTATAAAATATTGTCAAATAAAACTGAAAGAAAGGAGCATATTTTCCAGAAAGTTTGAAATTCGTCTTGAATGTCTGAATGAGTAGTATTGCCGTATTAAAATGTTATTTTTTTATAATGAATACAGATAAATTCATACAAGTTGGCAGCCCTGCATCTGCGACTGGGAGTCCACGGAAGCTAACTAACTGAGCTCTCACGGGAGGAAGGGGCGGCATGCACTCCTCTGTCACAGCAATCACCAGCCAATCCATGGGCGTCGGAGCTCATTCGAACAGAAAAGGAGGATAATGCTTTCCCTTGGAGTGTGTTAGATTGCTTCCAAATGCACATGTACAACATTTGGTAAAGAGGCAAGTGGCAGCATGGCATGTTATGGAAGAAGCATGTGCATGATTACGCTCTTCCATGGTTGGTGGTGGCCGTATGTGATAGGCAGGGAATTGGATTTGACTAAATATTAGGGGAGAAAATAAAACTGGGACCAAGCCATCAATAAATAAATACCTCCTGATGCACACCATCACTCTGGGTTATATTGCTCACTTATATCATTCTAGACAGTCATCATGTACTATGAGTAACTGACACCCCCCCCCCCCCCCACGTAGGCAAAATCTTCTCACGTCACATTCAAACCAACAGAACCATTTTCTTTTGCACACCAATCTTCCATATATTCAAGGTCCAAGTATCTCTTTGAGAAACAAAGGTTGTGCATCATTCAAATAAAACCTGTTGGACTGCAGTGCTTTAGCTCTGGTATGTCTAAGAAAATGCCCCTTTTAAATGCCGCAGACATGCAATCAACAGGCACTAAGTTCGTGAACAACCACGCTGCTCAGTAGGGATGTACATCCAAATAACTGAAGATGATAAAACAATCTATTGCCAACAATCCAACACAAAGCAACGAGTAATGCACCATGATATGATTCCACCCGATAAGATTTTATTCACCACCGTGAAATTGAACGTGATTTGATCAACATTGGTGTATAATGTATAATGTAATGTATAATTATAATGTATAATGTAATGTAATGCCGTCTTCTTCTCTTTCTCTCTCTCCTGAAGTTTTTGTAACAGCGCTGTCGCCAAGAAATACCTCCAACTTTACTGTCATTTTCAAAGTGCGTTCGCCTTGCTAACTTCAAAAGCAAAGGTAGCCACCACAGCTTCATTCCAGGTGTGCCACTCAATCATTAAGAACAATAAATTCCATTCAGTGCAAGTTATCAGAGCAAGCTAATAAAAAAAATATATACAGCGTTGTATTGAGGAATAGGAGTTCACGCAGTTATGCAAGGTACACCAACATATGGTTCATATAAAGCAGGGGTCCCCTACCACCGGTCCGTGGCTCAATTGGTACCGGTCTACAGAAGAAATAATTAATTATTTCCATTTTATTTATTATCCGAGTCTGAACGATCTTTATTAAAAAAAAAAAAAAAAATCTTTTATTTTGAAAAATGACATGTCAGTCATTTGAGCGCTTTCCGTTTTCATCATACCCTGTGTCCTGCATTTTTGGAGCCGTCTGAATGTTCCTGGCATCACAGAAGGGCTGACTCTGTGACACCAGGAACATTCAGCCGGACCCAATAATGCAGGAGACAGTGTGATGAAAACGCATGAGCTTTATTGTTCACAGGGAAGGCACGAGAGCACAGGGAAATCGTAGTCACTGGTAGAGAAGCCCAATGATTACTAAGTGGAATCAGGTGTGTGTGTTTAGCACTCCACCTGTGTGTGACCGCCAGGCTCCCTCTAACTCGCTGAGACAGAGCCACCAAAACCAGAGTCTCTCAACACAGACCATAACACACTAAAATAAAAACCACAGAAAAATTAAAATCTTTTTTTTTTTTTCCACTTAATTTGCAGACCTATGGTATGAGTTATGGTACCGTTAACTTCTGTTCAAAAGACGATGGAACGGATTAAGACCATTTACTTTGTAATGGGAAAAGCGGATTCGGAATTCGACCAGCCGTCTGGAACAGATTAAAGTTCGAGAACCAAGGTACCACTGTAATAATAATTTATATAAATAAATTATATTTACAATATAAACAATCTATGACACCCCCACCCCCCATTAAAATTGTCAAGTGGTGATAAAAAGGTTGCGGTCCCCTGATATAAAAGAATCCAACATACAGAATTTATGAATAAATAATGTTTTGCAAATTTATAGTTGGTAGATCATTTTGATTGTCATTTTGTAAGTAGCTCGCGTGTGTAAAAGTGTGTGCACCCCTGTTCTAGTGTGTCAACAGGCATTTTTAATAAATTGACCTCTGTGACCTTGGAAAAACGGGTCAAGGTTACCCAGTTTTGAGAGGCTGGTATGGCATGCTGCAGGTTCCCTACAGCATTCCCTACCACCTCATAAATGTAAAATAAATCCATAAAGATCTGCTACTGCTTGAGTGCTAACAAGCAGCCTTCATGTGACCCTAATTAGGACTAAGTGGCTTAGAAAACGAATGAATGAACAAACTTATGTCTATGCACTAACAATGAAAAGAGAGTTCCAGGAAGAAACCCACACAAGTAAAGAGAGAACATGCAAACTCCACATGGAAGCATCGTTGTCAAGCCTGGGACTTAAACCCAGGACATACTTGCTATGTTGTGGTTGTGCTAGCCACTACTCAACCATACCCTCCCAGAATGCTACAGCAGTCCTAAATCATGGGTTGTTTATCCAAACAGTTTGGTAAGCCTTGGATCAGGGTAGGACACTGGTGGTACTATAAAAAAAGAAATATACCTGAATCTTCGAAATACACGACCTGATCATTTGCATGGGATATGGTGTGATATTGTATAAGCTTGTAATATGATGTTGGAAAATAAAGTTCACCTCAAATCCGAAGACCAGTTGTACAGAGGCTCCTCTGGTGATGATACTGTGGCAAGCATGATTGACAAATAAGAAGTCTAGTACTCCGAGTAACACCATTAGTGCTGCACAGGAAGATCAAAAAAAAAAAAAAAAAAAAAAAAGGGGGGCAAAAGCTCAGAAAACCTGATGCAATGTCAAGATATACTTTCCATATAAGGTCAAAAGATGTAGCCTGCAATTCTAAAGAGCAGGTGCAGCCTTGAATTTTGCATAAAACTGAAAATAGAAATGTAAATACACTTCCAATATGGGATCAGCTTGTAACGGTTTCTGTTTGTGTGATTACTGAGGCAAAGGACAGTTAAAGGTTACAATCAAATTATCAAAAAGGCTAAACCAGTGTAATGGAGGGGAAAAAAAACAAAAAAAACAAAACAAAAAAAAAACCACACTGGCCATCTAGGTTATGTAGAACTGTTGCTGGTTTCACTGGTTGACTCCTAAAAACATGAACTGAATTTAAAAACTAAATAGACATTGGCATGTACTATGGTAGTAAGTAATCTTATCTGTAATAGTAATCTGCACCACAAAAGCCAAACTCCACCGTTACAGAGCTGCTATGAATAAAGATAATTTATACTTACATAGAACACGGAAGTGGAAGACCCATGAGATGTTTGGACTTCTTTCCATCTACAAAAAAAAAAATAAATAAAATAAAAAAATTTCACAAATTCTCAAACATCACCATAATCAGGATTACTAATAAAGGCTTACAAGTACAAGAACTACATTCACAGCTCCCCTAGTGGCGCATCAACAAGGTGCGTGACTATTCACATGAAGTTTGAATCCAGGTCAATGCCACAGCCATCCGTGACCGGGAGTCCATGGGATCTAATTGGCCCGAGCTCGCACAGAAGGGAGGGATCACATATGCTCACCCTGTCAGTGACCAGCAACCAATCGTGGGTGTCTGTGTGTTCACTTGTATGAGGAGGCATATAGAGCTTTCCTCACTGAGTGTTAGACCGCCCCCAAACACGCATGTGCCACAGTTCAAAAAGAGGTGGGAGGCTAACATCGCATGTGCATGCTTACGCTTCTCCCTGGTTAAATGGTGGTTACGTGGTGCGGAAGGTAATACATGCTGGGTGGGAACTGGATATGACCAAATTGGGGATAAAAACAGGGGAGGGGTCCAAAAGGATTACAAATAATTCAGACTACAATTTACATACAAAGTCCACTCTGTCTTCAGCCAGCCAATGGAAGCACTTGAGGAAGAGCAGCAAAGTGAAAAGGGCCACAAATCGGGGGGAGAAGTCGTCCCTGAAGACTGTAAATGCTAAACAGGTCTCCGTCACAGCATACCATGAACGCTCAATCAGGTGCTGGATAGAGAGAGGGACACAAAGAGATCCTCAGATTAAACAAAACATTAACATACATGTGCACATCCACACATAGGCAAACAGAGACACACACGCGCACACACACAAGACAGACACAGAGGGCAGTGGTGGCTCAGTGGTGAAGGGTTACTGCTCAGGAGGTCAGGGGTTCAAGCCCCAGTACCACCACAGTGCCAATGTGGGCCCTTGAGCAAAACCCTTTAACCTTCAACTGCTCGGTTGTGCTGTTTGGATCAGCCAAATGCCATAAAAATATACAAAATATAAACAGACACACAAACAAACACACACCTCCATCTCTGCAGCTCTCAACTGGCCAAAGAAGACCTTACGCATGAACTTCCCCAACAGAAAAACCAAGACGAAAGCCTGGATATATAAAACCTGTCAAACAAAATAATTGAGCAGCCTTAAGTTCGGAATTCTAGTAGAGACGCTTTCATATGTATCAGTCAATAAGTTGAATAAAACAAAGTCCTTCTCAAAAAATTAGCATATTGTGATAAAGTTCATTATTTTCTGTAATGCACTGATAAAAATTAAATTTTCATATATTTTAGATTCATTGCACACCAACTGAAATATTTCAGGTCTTTTATTGTTTTAATACTGATGAGTTTGGCATACAGCTCATGAAAACCCAAAATTCCAATCTTAAAAAAATTAGCATATCATGTTCAGGTAGTCTAAACGAGCTATTAACCTAATCATCTGAATCAACCAATTAACTGTAAACACCTGCAAAAGATTCCTGAGGCTTTTAAAAACTCCCAGCCTGGTTCATTACTCAAAATGCAATCATGGGTAAGACTGCCGACCTGACTGCTGTCCAGAAGGCCATCATTGACACCCTCAAGCAAGAGGGTAAGACACAGAACAAAATCTCTGAGCGAACAGGCTGTTCCCTTCCCAGAGTGCTGTATCAAGGCGCCTCAGTAGGACGTCTGTGGGAAGGAAAAAGTGAAAGAAGGGCCGATTCCAGACCTTGGGGGACCCGTGGAAGCAGTGGACCGAGTCTGGAGTAGAAACATCCAGAGCCACCGTGCACAGACGTGTGCAGGAAATGGGCTACAGGTGCCGCATTCCCCAGGTCAAGCCACTTTTGAACCAGAAACAGCGGCAGAAGCACCTGACCTGGGCTACAGAGAAGCAGCACTGGACTGTTGCTCAGTGGTCTAAAGTACTTTTTTTGGATGAAAGCAAATTTTACATGTCATTCGGAAATCAAGGTGCCAGAGTCTGGAGGAAGACTGGGGAGAAAGAAATGCCAAAATGCCTGAAGTCCAGTGTCAAGTACCCACAGTCAGTGATGGTCTGGGGTGCCATGTCAGCTGCTGGTGTTGGTCCACTGTGTTTTATCAAGGGCGGGGTCAATGCAGCTAGCTATCAGGAGATTTTGGAGCACTTCATGCTTCCATCTGCTGAAAAGCTTTATGGAGATGAAGATTTCATTTTTCAGCACGACCTGGCACCTGCTCACAGTGCCAAAACCACTGCTAAATGGTTTACTGACCATGGTATTACTGTGCTCAATTGGCCTGCCAACTCTCCCGACTTGAACCCCATACAGAATCTGTGGGATATTGTGAAGAGAAAGTTGAGAAACACCAGACCCAACACTGTGGAGAAAGGGATTTTTGGTTTTTCTTTACTTTTTTGCCAAAACTATCAATATTAAAACAATAAAAAGGCTTGAACTACTTCAGTTGTGTGTAATGAATCTAAAATATATGAAAGTCTAATGTTTATCAGTACATTACAGAAAATAATGAACTTTATCACAATATGCTAATTTTTTGAGAAGGACCTGTATGGGTTACTCTCGGTCACATTTAAAAGCAGTCACAGAGACAATGTACATTACTCTTCTACTGTCTGCTGCCAGAGAGCATCACATTATGTGTTTTATACATAATCACTGATCTCACATTGGGAGTGTGACAGCAAAAGTAGGCCAGCATACCTTCATGTTAAAAACAAAGCTGTGCTCCTTGTGTGCTAATGCTGTAGCCAACCAGTCAGTGTAAGCAAGCAGCATTTATTACAAAGTTTCAAAAACAAAAGATTGAGATGCACTTACTGCCATGCTTGGACTGCTTTTTGTGAGGTATACCACTGTGGGATAGAACTGGTGTTTGAGGAAATAAGCATGAGCCACCACAGCTCCAGTCAGAGCCACACTAGTAGCTGTTACCAAAGCTGCTCGAACCATGTTTGCACTGCAGGAATAGGGAAATGAAAATAGATAAATAAATAAAAATACTAATACACACCTCAATAAAATTACACTGAGTGTATCATGTTTATTAAACATGGAGAACAGATGATCATGTGACTGGACTTATCACGAATAGTGTGAACAATTTCCCCTCAATAGCACAAGTCAGTCATGTGACTAGCGTGTAATAGCACAAGAAATCGATATCTCGTCCTCCAACACTGACAACACAGACTTACCAAAAAGCACTTTCAGTCTTGGAACAAACCGACAGTGAAAACCTGATATGCCTCAGTGTTTGTTTCTCAGGCGACAACACAGCACAGGTAGAAATTACCCTTTTTAAATCATGCCAACTGTTTCTCTAGTTTCTAAATAAATTGGATCGCTAATATGTTTGAAATATTCCAATAAAAAAAAAATATATATAGACGCTACCCTACTTACAAACATTCGTTTTACGTACATCCAGAGATAAGAACAGAGCTGTCCGAGGTCGAAAGTGAAATGAAATTAAAGAACAAGAAGAAATAGAAATTGAATAAAATCTATAGACAGATACATCATAAATATAAGCATGAAATATGATTAAATATTATCCTGAGGTACACTTAATATTCCATCCAAATTACAAATAATGCAGCGGTAGACAATTCACATACACAACACTATCTGTTTTTGTAAGTGTCTTTGCATCGACCTTTTTTATTAGCAACACTATACAGCGAGACAGAGCGAGAGAGAGAGATTATATACAAGTTTTAGTGTTATGGTCTGTGTTGTTGGGGGACATTGACTTTGGTGGCTCCAACTCTCAATCCAGCGCTGCAGGCAGAGGGGCATGCCTGACACACGCGGGCGGATCGTAAAGCCAACACCTAATCCTACTCACCAATCTGTCTGTCTTCCTTTCGGCTTTTTTCCCCTTTTACTCAGGAGTCGCCACAGCGAATCATCTGATTCGCACGTTTGATTTGGCAGAGGTTTTTACGTCGGATGCCCTTCCTGTCACAACCCTTTTAGCAAGGGACAGAAACACGCTGACGACTTTGCAGCCTACTCTTTACGAAAGTCAGCAATGGTTCTTTTACATGCCTCTCACCATAGACAGTGAGAGACATGGCCCGCCTTTGATAACCCAGTTAGCCGCACTGGGGGGGACAGTGACAACCTTGTGGAGAGTGGGACTTGAACCCCCAACCTTTGGATCAGCGATCCAGCACCCTATACCACTAGACCACCACTGCCCCAATCCTACTCACCAATCTAACGCGCTATTAAGACGAGCAGCGCGCTCATCCCGATGCTAGAAGATTGTCCCTCTTCACGTCCCTGTTTTCCTGTGATCTCTCTGGATCCTGGCTTCAGCTTTGCGCTCGACCAGTTCTCACTCCGTAGTTCCCCCCATCTAAAGTTTTCGTGTTTCTTCTGTTCACTAGCAGTGACTACGTTTTCCCCTTGCTCAAGTGCCTCCCCTGTAACAATAAAGTATCTCCGTGTTCATTCTACTCTGTCTCCTGCATTTTGGGTTCCTGATGTCACAGTTAGCTTGTTAATTTACAGTGCATTTAGGTTTGCACCGTGTACCAATAAATTCAATAGAATGAAATAAGATGATTATGCAGAGAGAGACAGAGAGATTGTATACAGTACAAACTCATATAGGTTACTTATACAAGGTTTAAACATACCCTCTAAAGAACGCCCTGTAACGACTTACAAACAAATTCAACAAATGAACGGCCGTCGGGCATGTAATTCGTTCTTAAGTTGGGGAGCATCTGTACAACTTTAGAAATATGTATTGTATTGTAAATGTGATATGACATGAATTTTCCTTCACAAATCACATCATTTAAAAATAATAATTCATAAATGGCGACACATCAACCTCCCTCCCCTCAATAAATTTACACCTATATTTTATTTTTGATTTTGATATACCTCAACCTTAATTGTTTTGAGTTATGTCGTTCTTGGGTATACTGTACACCAGTTTTCAAGAAATATATATGGGAAAATTAAAAAAAATAAATAAAGTTTGTCATATATATATATATAATTAAAAACGTAAGTCGGGGAGCGCCTGTGTGTGTATAATATATATATAAAAACAGCCAATCAACGCTTACAAAATGTGAGGCGCTCAATACCGAAAGTCGTGTACTTGCAAAAGTAGTGTAGTTGCTGCGGGTTATACAAGACTTCCGGTCTTTCAAGTGCACAAGGGTGCCGTTGAACTCGTTTAGAACACACCCGCACTGATGTGAATCCTAGCAAAGTGGAGAGCTCTTTCTTTTGTGCAAGTAAGTAAAATTTATTCAAGAGATGCATACAAAGAACAAGTACAAATCTTAATGAATATTAATACAAAAATAAGTATACACTTAGGATTCTGCTAAAAGATAATAAATATCTGTAATTGTTCTAGAATTTGTGCATTCGGGTTGCCTTTCATATTACAACTCTCTTTGCTTAACTGAGTAAGCATTAGATTGTGCCGATCTGAGCAGATAGTTAATTCATCTCTGTGTATGAGACTTGCACCCATGCTTGTAGGCTTACACTTCTGACCACCCATATTTGCTTAGGGTTACAAAAGTCCGCAAAACAGTGTAAACACAAAGATCACAGAGACGACGTCTTAACACAAGTTAATGCTACATAACTGATTTATATATATATATATATATATATATATATATATATATATATATATATATACACACACATACACACACTCAGTCTGTAGTTTGTAAACAATGAATGCAGCGTCATTGCATCAGCGTACTATGTAGGTACGTCTAAACTCAAAATTTGACTTTTTTTTTGAAAAAAGTAAAATAAAAAAAATTGTATACAATGTATACAATACACATGTTTATTCTTGTGTTGCGGGCCACACCCACAAGATGTGGATTTCAAAGCGAATTCCCTGCTTGACAAAGGAGGTCCAAACTCAACTTTAACTTGATTCCTTGGTGGATCAGAATTCCAGATGAGCTCAAATGCATCCACATTATTTAACATTTACTGAATTAAACAACTTAAAAAACTAAACTAAAAACTAGAGTTAAGCTTCTCTCTCTCTCTCGCGCACGCGCACACAAGCTTACGAACGAGTTAGGTTTCAGACGGCCGTTTTTTAAATGAATTTGTTCGTAAATTATCACAGGGCATTCTTTAGAGGGGAACATATGTTTAAACCTTGTATGAGATTTCCTTTCGGCTTTTTTCCCTTTATCAGGGGTCGCCACAGCAAATGAATCACATATTTGATTTGGCAGAGGTTTTTACGTCGGATGCCCTTCCTGACACAACACTTTAGCAAGGGACAGAAACACACTGACGGCCTTGCAGCTACTCTTTACGAAAGTCAGCAATGGTTCTTTTACATGAACCTCTCACCATAGACAGTGAGAGACATGGCTGGCGTTTGATAACCCAGTTAGCTGCACTGGGAGGGACAGTGACAACCTTGTGGAGAGTGGGACTGAAACCCCCAACCTTTGGATCAGCGATCCAGCACCCTATACCACTAGACCACCACTGCCCCACATGTTGGATATGTAACCTATACCAGTTTGTACTGTATACAATCTCTCTCTCTCTCTCCATAATCATCTGTACATTATCAATATCATTATGTCCGGTGTTTAATCTCCTGCTTCCTCTCAAGTACAGCACAGCTTATCAGATTTACAGAGAGTTTCACTCTTATCCAGTTCATTATAATACTGTACTCAATTTATTTCTTCTTTGAAAGTTTTGGCAGGAGTTCAGAAATGTATAGTTCTGCAGGTGTAAAGCAGGTGTCAGCCACGCCCCTCTGCCGGAGCCTAGTATTAAGTGTACCTCAGGATAATGTTTAATCATATTTCATACTTATATTTATGATATATCTTTATATAGATTTTATTCAATTTCTATTATTACTTGTTCTTCAATTTCATCTCACTTTCAACCTCGGATAGCCTTGTTCGTATCTCCGGATGTTCGTAAGTTGGGGAGCATCTTGTATGTATACACACACATTATATATATTAAAAAAAAAATTCACACCTCAAAACGAGCACACTTTAATTCTAGTATGCAAACTCACACACGTTAATAATGCAATGCTAAATTTGCTTAACAAACACTTCAAGTCTACAAGATGTGTAATCTGTTAAAGACTGAAATCCACACCCACTTTACAGCCTACTAACAGGATTTCAAGATAATTTCTGCAGTTATATCTTTTTTTATATATATATATATATATATATATATATATATATATTACACTTGATTGCTGACACTAGCGGAACCGGATACTAATAAATGCTATACAAATAATAAAGAAACAGTGTGTAATTAGATATCCTGTCACTGTCCAGATGTTTATTCATGAATTATGCTAACTAGCAGTTAGCCAGCAGGTTAAAGTACTGCCATTGGTGTTTTAAAATAAATTTAAATAGTTAACCGAGTTAAAATAAGTAGCTAAATACAATTACAACCCGGAGAAAACAAGTGTGTCACAAAATATAGTATGAACGTTTATTTTCTTTTACCTCAGCAGGAATTAGCCACACAGCTAACTTAAGCTAATCATGAAACAGTGCGCGAGCTCCTGCAGTGCGGATTGACCCAAACTGCACTGCACTTACCGCCTGAGAGTGCAGGAAACCTCCGCACTGGAAACCAAAGAGCCAACTACACCCGGGTCTATTTCCCCATCCGCCACAATCCCGTCTCGTACTACCGAAACATATAAGGATCTCAGTAGTACTCAGACGATTACGTGTTTATTTTTCGCTTGTTATACAAAAGGCCACCTCACTTCCGCCGCCCCTGAGTGACGCCATTGGTAAGCTCAACAAAACCGTAAAGATTCGAATAAACGCGCCCTTTTCTAACGATAGGATTTGATTTTTAAAAATTTGGTCTTAACTTACTCAAACCCACTCGAACATTGTTATTGCATTTTGCCTCGTTTATCATCTTGTATATTTCACAATTTGTTTCTAGTGATATATGGTTTACAAATTTACATGTCCTTCATATTCCCCATGATGCCACAGTGGTGTACTGGCTGGCAGAAAGAAGGTTCAAGGTTCAAGTCCTGGACCGTTCTGGGCCTTAGTCTTCAGGGGGGGTTCTGTTGGGAGTTTGCATGTAATCACTCCCCTTGCTTGTGTGAGTTTCCTCTGCTTTGTTCCCACAGTCCAACAAAATCCACATTAGGTTCACTGGCTGTTCTATGTTGCCCATAAATGTGTGTAGAGAGTGTGTTAACCCTGCAATGGTCTAGTGAGCCGTTCAGGGTGTGCCCCACCTTTGCAAAGCTGTCTGAGATAGGATCCAGCTTCCCTGCGACTCTAATAGGTTTTAAGGAATTGGGCGGATGTATAGATGGATATTCTCCATCCTGGGGCTCTTTTGCTCTCTTAACATTTAAAATAAAATTAATCATTATTTTATATTAAATATATAAGACGGTATTTAAATATTTTAAATTGAAACTCTAATGGTGGCCAAAACCCCTATTTTTTAACAGTCAATTATCTCTATCACTATAATAGGGGATATGATGGAGTCAATGTCAGTCAACTTTGGGTCGAGTTAGGGCACACCCTGAACAAGTCACCAGCACTCAGTCATCCTATTTAAACAAATAAACAAAAAGAAACACACAAATAATCTTTCTGATACCTTAAACCATCTAAAATATCTACAAATGTGGTAGATTAAGTTGTCTTTTGGTGACATTTACAGGAAATAATTAATTGTGGAATAATATGAATCTGAAAAATTAGGTTCGCATTAACTAAATAACCCTATGAATCTGAGAATACCCGGATGAGAAGGTTGTATTTGATTGGTCCAGGTAATCCCTACATCGCGGTAACCAGAGATATTCTATAATACTAAATATTACTAGATTAACCACGGACCAATCGTGGGCGGCCGTTTGTGACGCCATATTTGGAGTGTGAGTGACGCTGGGATTTAACATCTCAACAGTAGAGCATAGATATTGTTTTGTTTTTCTTCTCTTTGTTTGTGACAGCTGCTGTTTTCAAATGCCATTTTTAAAGGATGTCTATCTATAAAGTATACTGTAACAATGAATTAAATTAAAGTTCACGTTAAATCAAGATCTATTGCACTGATGCGATGGAAGTTGAGTATAAAATAAATAAATAAATAAATAGAAACTGTCATTTTGGTCACCAAAAGGAAAAAAAAAAGCAGGCACAGTGGGCTGAATGTTACTGATGCTTACTCGGATGGCAGAACATTCAAGGGTGAAGACTTTCCTTGATGCTTTTCAGTTTCAAAGTATTCAGGTTTCGAATTAATTCTTTATTTAACTTGGATGTCTTCATCATGTTAACATTATTGATCTCTAAAGTTATTTTTGCTGTGTGTGTGTGTGGACTTCATCTCCTGCTGTAATTTTGAAAATTAAATAATATTGTGTGCTTTTTCTTGTTCCTGTGCAGTATATACATAAACTTATTATTTGCCACAGGCCCAGTGGATGCTGCTGAATTGAACTGTAACCCACACAGGGACTGTGTTGATATCCATCTGGTCTTCAGTGAATGAGTCCTAATCGCATAGCTGTTTCATACTTCCAAGATGGATGGAAAGTTGTAAATTGAAGTCTTCTCTTGCCCTCTATTATTATATGATATCTATGGTGATATTCATGTTTAATGGTGCATTTGCTAGCATTGGTATTTCTAGTGTTCACCTGCTATCACGTGGTACCTCTGACTTGCAACTGTATATATTACCCAATTACTAGATGTCAGGCAAAACAACTTAAAAAAAAACAAAAATGGCAGACCAAGCTGTTATAGAATTATCCTCATCATCATCATCATCATGTGTTCCAGTGTAGATACCCACAATTCAATGTGACTGCATATATTGCATTTACAAAACTGGAAAGGTTTTCCATGAGACTGTCACATTTTCTCTTGTCACTAAACACTATTAATCAACACTAATGCAATAGCATGTTGATTACCAATTGTCTGCTCCCTGTATTGTAAATAAAAAGGTGAAAAGTCACCAAGTAGGACAAATGGAGAAACTCCAGCAGGCCTCAGTCCACCGATGCTAAATACCATTTGGACCACTTTCCCCAACATTCAACTCATATTTACCCAAATTCCCAAAAGTAATGAATGCAGCACAAGTCAAATATTGGACCACATACCAGAAGACTGTAATTCAAACTGTACATGCACCAGATCATTAAACACCTTTTTATAATGGAATAACTCACTCATTTACCGAACCATTTATTCTATTACGGTTGCAGGGAGACTGGAGCCTATCTCAGCCAATATGGTGCAAAGGTGGGGTACACCCAGTTCTTGTAAACTTCTTTTTGTATAAAATGTCTGCATCAAAACTATGAATGGGACAGAGAACCACTTCAAAACAGCTTCTGTATAAAATTAAACACCATGCTGGACTAAATTCAAAATTATTACAGTGCCTTCAATTGAATAATTATTGCAATGATGTCTCTGGCTGATGTATTCCGGAAGGATGGCACTGAACTCGTGTCATCGTTGAAGAAATGGCATGGGGAGAGAAGAGAAATCATGCGAACATGAATTAAAGGTGAATTTACAACCATGGTTAAAGCAAAAACATTTCTTCTGCACACAGTATGAGAAGAAACAAATGAGAACATAAAGCCGAATAAAAATGTATTGGGAGCATAAAGTTCACCGAGGGACATGAATAGACTCCAGGGGGGGGCAATAGGCAAAAGGTCCCGTTCCAGAACAAGTAAGAAAGTGATTGATCCTCAAGTGTCTTGAGGCAGTTGTTATGACTTGGGGTTGCTCCCATTGGTCAGGTGCTCAACAAATTTGAGGCAACTTGGATTTTAAAGTGAACTCGTCAGTGGCCCATTTCGTCCTTGGTGGCATCAGGCAACAATTTCGGGACCCATTTTATTTCATCCATTTTCTGTAACCTCTTAATGCTAATAGAGTCGCATGGAGTTTGGCGCCCATCTCAGCCGACTTCGGGTGAGGGCAGCGTTCACCCTGGATAGCTCATCAGGCCATACTTCTCTATTGGAGCAGATGAGCATCTTCAGGTTTGTACAGGGATGCGGCTTCAGTGCATCACAGTTTTTTGAAAAAAGAAATGAATATTCATATAATTAAAAAATAAGGAAATTAAGGAAGAATGGGTGGAAGTTATGGAAAATGTCACAAAAACAATGGGAATTATGCAAAAAAAAAAAAAAAAAAAAAAAAAACTAAAAAAGAACAACCCAAAATCTCCCATTAAAACAGCTTGCATTGTTGCATCTGTGTGTGTATGTTGTCTCATGCAATACAGTACCATCTGTATGTGTGTGTGTGTACAGACGCTCCCCAGCTTCTGAACAAGTTAGGTTCAGGACGGCCGTTCTTAGATGAATTTGTGTCGTTACAGGGTATTCTTTCGAGGGGAATGTTTAAACCTTGTATAAGTAACCTATACGAGTTTGTACTGTATACAACCTCTCGCTTCCCCCCCCCCCCCCCCCCCCCATAATCATCTGTACATTACCAATATCATTATGTCCCGTATTTGAACTCCTGGTTCCTCTCAAGCACAGCACATCTGATCAGATTTACAGAGTTTCACTTTTATCCAGTTCATTATAATACTGGAGTGGATTTGTTTGTTTCTTTGAGTTCAGAAAGGTATCTGCTTCCCTTCCTGGACAGTGTCAGCCACGCCCCCCCCCCCCCCGAAGCCTAGTATTAGTGTACAATCATATTTAATACTTATGAGATAGCTTTCTGTAGATTGATTTTATTCCTTTTCTACTTGTTCCTTCAATTGCATTTCACTTTCGACGTGGGACAGCCTTGATGGTAAGTTGTTGAGTGTCTGTATTTATATTGTTATTTACTTTTTAGCATTGAATATGTATTTATTGATTATATATATATATACACACGTGTGTGTGTGTGTGTTGGGGAGGTCCGATCCTACTTCGTGGATTTCGATGGTCGCGTGGGGATCTCAGTCCCAATTAACCATGGAAAGTGATGGATCTTTGGACTGTATTATTAAATCAACAACAGGGGAGCTTCATGAATTCCTTTTACAGCCACTTTAATCTGATCTCAAGCTGACTTTCACGTCAATAGCTTAAGTAAAATAGAAAACCGTGCTTGTTAAGCTCTGGGTACCCCTGTTGGCTCTGGTAAAAAGTTGTGTTTTAAATAAACACTCCCAACATCACATCACCCAAATGAACGCACCTGAACATCAAATCAACTTTATTTAAAAAGCAGTAACTTTTTGATTTACCTTCAGGCAAATAAAAGCTATAAAAAGGAAAACAAACCATAGTGTAGAGTCTAACAGTAAACATAAGAAAGACCATGTCTTACTTGAGTAACTGGGATTAGACAACATGGAAAGTACAAAGATTCTTAGAGAATCCAAAAAGATTGCCATTCTGACTGGTAAAGACACGAGAAATTGTTTCATTCATCTACAAGGAAACCTACAGGTTGAGAGAGAGAGAGAAAAAAAAAAAAAAAGCATAATTTCAAAACAGTCACAAAGGCAACTTTGTAAGGCAGTAGTTAGTTCATTTGCCACCGCCTCGAATTTTCCTTTGCTAAATGTGCCTCAGTTTATTCCTCATCATTCTCACTGCTTCAGAGTTTGAGGACCCTTTTGCGGATAGTGTAAACAGTTCAGCCCTTAAGACAGCTCCACTTTTCAAAACTGGAGAGGGAACCCCCCCCCCAAAAAAAACATCCAGATTATTTAATAAAAAAAATAAAATAAAAAAAATCCTCCCAGCCCATGGAGGGCCCATCATTAGGAAACTGAAGAGATGGGGTTCACAGGTGAACCCATTTGTGTCAGTACTTTGTCCAGCCACTGAAGGGGGCCATGCAGATGTACTTCTATCCAGCAGGGGGTACTGGTCACATCCTGTCTGTGATACTCAGCTCCCCATCCCTAAACAGAGCACCAACATCAAAAGGTTTGTTCAAAAATGTAAAGTTATTAAAAAACCCATTTAATCAGCATGCACTCCATAAACAAAATGAATACCTTTACAAAGCTCATGCGAATAGTGCACATCTTTGTGAGCTCATAAACAGCCTCAAAGCCGTGGTTGACGGACTGGGCGAGCAGCTGTGCAAACTCTTGATTGTTGAAGATCTTAAGGCTGCAGCCACTAGGGATCTTGCAGACAGTGGTGGGGTGGAAACCATGGTGGTAGTTGCAATTCCTGCTCTGCACGAAAATGCTGCTGTCACTCAAACACTCGGCGTATACCTCTCCTCCCACGTAATACAGGTGAACACCTAATTTCACAGGACAGAAAATTTAAAAAAAAAAAAAAAAAAAAAAAAAAAAAAATTGTGGAAGAACTAGTTAATATAGCTTCATGTACCCAGGGTGGATAAAAGTGGGGAGCTCACAGATAAGCACCCTGGCGTCCACAGCCTACAAGGTAAATTTACACCAAAGCATCACCGATATGAATAATATGAAAAAGGCTGTTTTATACTTACACAATTTCAACTGAGGTGAACTTTAGCACAAACTATGACCGGTTCAGTGCTCAGTTCCATGACAGATAAAACATAATTCATATGTATAAAATCCAAATTCATACCATTTATTTTTTGGTGAACAAATTAATAACCGAGTATGAGTGAATGTCATAACAGAACATCACCCCACACAGGAACAATGGGTTGGTTCCACATGCAACTGGCATGGATGCCACCGATTATGCATAGAAACAAAGCAAGGTGCTATTCTCTATCCAGAAAGTAAGAAAAATAAGAAATTCTACTCGATAAATTCTAAGGCAAGATCCGCAAGCTCTGTTATTTGCATTTTAAGTTGATTCTCCAGCGATAGCATGGCATGAAATATAAGGAACCAATAAAGTTTGTCCACTCATTGCGACCAGTTTTGCAGAAAATTCCTCACCCGCTGAAAGTATCTGAATTATGTAGTCTGACATGTAGTGCGTGTCCAAGTGGCATGTTTCGACAGGGATTGCTCTTTTACTTTATAGTTTTTGGAGTGTCTTAAGGCATTCTCTGAAACTCGGTCAAATCTAAGATAAGAAACCAATAAGATTTTCTGACCGAGAAAGAAAACATGAATTAAAGATGTTACAGTAACAGCTTTGTGCCTACCTTTGCCAATATGGCGGCGAGTGTTTTCAATTGTGGAGTTGCGGTTGACATTGGACAAAAGGCCCAGGCAAAAGCGATTTTTGTTGTTGGAGGGATCAGTGAAACCATCCACCAGCACGCTAGTAGAGGAAGCATGGTAAGCCTCACCAACACGGTTATTCAGCTCATAGTACACAATAGAACACCAGTGACTTGGCTCTTCATACTCTACAGGCTGCACATCTGCCGGGGGAGGACACAAAAAAAAAAATTAAAATTAAAAAAAAATTACTGATGCAATAATCTACCAAAAAAACCCACTGGAGTAAAGTACAGTAGATACTCATTTCAGGTACACAGGCCATGTTTGTGATTCACTCTGGCATCCTTACCTCCCCTTGGCACCATGCTGTCAGTATCCATGGGATTAGAGCCATCCGGTCCCATTGACTCCTCTGGAGGCATGTAGGCAGGGGGAGGGGTGTCAGCTGGTGAAAATAAAACGCAAAAAAGGAGAGCTGTTATCGTTCAGTCAATGTTTCTGTAGATGTGCACTGTAAGCTCTCCAACCCGCCTACATATTATGGACAGCTTTTAGTGTCCGATTTCACAAGAGCCTAACATGAAATGGGCATTTCAAACCATCACACTTCCCACAGGGATATCCATTTCCACTCCATAGTGCTCAACTAAAGGACAATATCAAATATTACAATCCAGTACAGGGTTATAATGATCTTCCTGAAACCAGTGTTGCACTGTACAACTCCAGCAGTCATTTACAATCATTATCTATCCAACGGTATGACCTGATCCTAATAAAAATTCCCTAACAGACCACACAGAAAGATGCTCATTCAGATTCAATGAGAAAAACAGACTAGAGGAGTCCAGATACTCCTGTCTGTTGTGACCATGAAACAAGGTCAAGGACACCCATATAAAATCTCAATCAAGACATTACACCCTTACACATAGACCCGTCCACCAAACTTCATGATCATGTTATTCAATTTAAAACCTCAACATCTGCAACATGCGTGTTAACTACTGTCAAGGTCACCCATATACAATCCCACCCTATTCTCCCCTGAGGGGAAACTGCATACCAAAATAATTTTGGATTTCCTTCCAAAGTTACGGCACTAACAAGGCACATGGACAATCTTTTAAAAAAGACTTGGAGCTCAATTGCAAACAATTAGTGTCATGTGATCATATTTGTAAAACTCCATGAACAGAGTGTTTGCATGTTATTCATTCTCTGTGGCATTTTCATGGGGGGGGGGGTCCTGAATGCTGAACTTCGAATGCAAATGGAAAATACACCCAATTTTCCAGTGTACAGTCGTTTCATAAAGGAGGATCACTTTGCCGGGACGGAAAGCTCTTCTTTCAGTCCTATAGGTTTCATTATTAGATGCCTTCACAGACATGGGCAGCAGACGCCGTCATTATATGGACATGGCATGTCGATAATCTTCAAAGAACCCAGATTTTTGTATCCGCTGTGTGCAGAGATTGTGCTAAAGTTAAAATACTGAAGAATGCTTATTTCATATGATGTCCAGTTCATAGATCTTAGAAAATTACTATAATGTTCATTACATTTATAGCAAATCATTACATCCTGACAAGATTTATAAAAAAAATTCCCTACCAAGTTCCTAAATATTACTAACGAAATAAAATTGCTTGCAACCAAAACAGTTTTCTTAAAAGTTTAACTTGAGACTGTTCTTTTCAAATCAGTAATCGAGAACTGTTATACTTATGACAGAGGGTTAGAACTAGGTTTAAATGTTTGTTTCCAAATCAGAATACTACAGTCAAACAGATTAATTTTTACATATTTAATTTATTTAAAACAAATAAAAACAAAAAAAAGTCAGCCTTAGCCTCTCTCTTTGTAAAATCATTCACATCCAATGTGGCTGAGCACACACAGCTCGTGTGTAAATGCAGGCATAAGCAAATTTCTCAGAGCCATGATGGAAGACAGGCATGTGGACACCATGAACCTCATTGAGCTTTGCGCCTCCACTTCGCTGGTATTTCATTTGTTTGTGATACATAGGATTGGTTCATTGTTTCAGAGGTTTCCAACCCTTTGCTTCATTGATGCCCTACCCGTCACATTTAGTGCTTTTCCTGCTTTCAACACACCTGATCCAACTAATAAATTATCAGCCCTTCCTGAGTGTAGTCGAGCAGGAAAAAACACTAAAATGTGCAGGTCAAGGGGCCCTTAAGGATGAGGATTTAAAACCTCTGCTGTGGATACAGTTTCCATAATCAAAAGGTGGCAGTGATGTCACAGTGATTAAATCACTGAAATTACTGTCCAGGCCTTGAGAAGCAGCCCTCAAACCTATGCTCCACAAACAATGTCCATCACCAAGTATCACCAGTTCAGTATTTACAATCTTAAATTTGTTCAGATTAAGTACAATAACAAAGAGCAACATATGAAGTACCTGGGAGCTGGAAAGGGCTGGATGGACCCGAGCTGGCCGGAGAGTTTGGGTATGTGCCACTGCTGGCAGGAGAAGGTGGATAAGGTGAATTTGGAGAAATGGGGAAGGAGTTCCCACCGTTGTTTTGCTGGAAAGACTCCGGATAGGTGGCGTTCACAGGCATGTGTGGCTCATTGTGGCTCAGGTTGCGGAATTGCACCAAAAGACTGTGTTGTGGGTTGAACTCACTGTGTCGAGGCACCAATACAGGGGGAAGCACTGGATAAAAAAAAATAAATAAATAAAAATTTATATAAAATACCATCAAGTTATTGAACAAAGTAATTTCTCGGCTTTGACCACACAGTGATGGGGAAAGTAAACTAGATCCGTTTTCCTCCTGCAACAAGAATCTTCGTCTTCTCTCTCTGTATGGCATGTGATATTAGTCCTTGAACAGTTCGATACAATACTCCTTGCACACAGCTTTTTTCACAGCACAAACACATGCTACATAGATCTTTACACAAGAGTTGAATGGCCTACTGCAGTATTAGAGTTTAATAAATGTAAAAAAAAAAAAAAATAAACCTGGCTCTTGCTTGTCCTCACAGCTGTGGACTCATTAAATTGAGAAATCTCTCTAATCAGCATTATGGAAGGCTAGTTATGTGAAAAAAGTACATGAGCAAAGTTTACACAGGTGGAGAGATAGGGATACAGACAGGCAGCCAAGTAATCAAGTCAATCATTGGCAGTTGCAGGGATTTAGAGTTTCTTTATTTCTTTCAGTCCGGACACAAAAGCCCCCCCCCCAAATGACAGGATCCTACCACAGTGGTTCTCAAATAGTGGGGCGCACCCCCCTGGGTGGGGTGGGGCCATATGTGACCCTAGGGAACATGCTTTTTTTTTTTTTTTTTGCAGTACTATAATGAAGTGTAATTGTACATCCACTACAGTAGGTGGCAGTGGCTTCCTCACTGTCAGTGTGCCCAGAGATAAAATAAGTGAAGTTAATAAACCTATCGTGGAAATTTTTAACAGGGAAGGAAAGAGAGGCGGAGAGAGACGGAGACAGCGAGAGAAAGAAAGTCTCCCAAAAGCTAAGTCGAGGAGGTATGATGAAGCGGATGTAGCACTTGGCTTCACTGTGCTGTGGTGAGAAACGAGGAAAGACCGCTGTGTTTACGGTGCCTGAAAACATGAACCCAAATAAATTCAGGGGTCACTGAGACATCACACCCGATCAAGCTGATCAGCCGCATGAGTTTTAGTGAAAACATGCCGAATATTGCCAACAACCGCTTTGTGAATGCTACTCCATCAAATCAGCGAGCTGTGTTAGCATCAGCTAAGGTGGAGTACCAAACTGCTCAGTGCAGAAAACCCAACAGCAGAGCAGAGGCACTGATCCTACTTGCAGCAGACACCGTCTCGGTCATGCTGGATGACTTCACTGCTGTGAAAATAAGCCCAGGTCCCAGTTCAGCATTGAGCACAAGCTGAGAGTTCAGTATCGTGCTTTAAACCTCGTTTTGAAAATCTGCACACCAAGATGTGTGCTTATTGTACCACTAATCAGTCAACTTAATAATTGACAAATATATAATACAAATTGTTTTATTAATCTTTGCTTTGTAGCTTAGTGTTTCATATATTGTGCTCCCGAGTTAATGTTGCTGATCAAATTATTTATTGATTTTATTTAGATTTATTTTTCAGTATCGAATGGTTCTTATTGTTGGTCAAAACGTGTTTACAGTTTAAATAAGGATACTTTAATTTACGGTAAATTGATGCACTTAATTTTTCAGTCTTTTTTTTAATAAAGTTATTCTTTGTTGAAAGTTGATCTATATTTCTTCCTTTTTTTGTACTCCATAATGATAAGGATAGTGTTATGCAGAGGATTACAGACGCTCCCCAACTTATGTTTTAATTAGTTTTGGACAGCCGAACACAAGTTGTTACAGTGACATATGACGCACATACTGTACTATACATCCATAAATACCATTACCGTATCTCAAAGCACCCCTAAATCAATTATAAACATAACATTGTAAGTAAGTAAACTTTATTCAAGAGATACATACAAAGAACAAGTACAAATCCTAATGAATATTAATATAAAAATAGGTATACACTCTTAGGATTCTGCTAAAATATCAAATTTTTCTGTAATTTGTGCATTTGGGTTTTCATTTTGCAACTCTTTGTTTAACCGAGTGTGCATTAGATTGTGCCGATCTGAGCAGAGTTAATTCATCTGTGTATGAGACTTGCACCCATGCTAGTATGCTTACACATCTGACCAATCATATTTGCTTAGGGTTACACAAGTCCGCAAAACAGTGTAAACACAAAGATCACAGAGACGTCTGAACACAAGGGTAACACGCAATACAACATATAGATATGCATGTATGTACACTCGGTCTGTAGTTTGTATACAATGAATGCATTGTCATTACATCAGCGTACTATGTAGGTACAGCTGAACTCAAAATTTGACATGGGGGGAGAGACCCGTAAAAATCGAGAAAACGTAAAACAGATGAACGCAAGTCGGGGAGCATCTGTACTTAATTTTTAGACAAACGCCACTATTTATGGGGGGGGGGGCAACAGAAAATAATTAAGAAGCACCATCTTACCAGGACTTTCAACCCTCTTGTAGTGATATGGGTTGATGCAAACTTCCCTCTGTTTTGAGCCAAATGGGTATTCGCACAATTCCAGGGCCTTAAGCTCGTGGTGCGACTGCAGGTCAGGCCAGCGCCATACACGGCAATAGATTACGTGTGGAAGGCCTTTCCTGTGCGAGACCTGTAGACGGCCATCCAGTGAACGAGGGATTGTCACACATTTGCTGGGCTGCCCAGGGCTACTTAAGGCCTTCTCCAGGTCCTCCATTGCACCCTTCTTTTTCTTCAGCTTCTTCACCAGGGCATCCACAGCCTTCTCAGCCCACTTCTCCTCTTCATCTCCCTGCTTCCAGCCCAGCAGGCGCTTCACTGCTGGACTGGTGAATGAAAACAGGCTGGACATCGAGGTCATCGTGCCACGCTGCACCAGGAAGAGGGAGTTGGACCTCTACTCGGGCTGCACCGGGCCAGGGGGATGCCTGTTTTCGTGAGTATATGCAGTAGGGAGGTATTTAGGGAGTGGAAGACTATCCTTGCACAGTCAAGGACAGGAAACGGAGGCAGGACGCAGCTGCTGGTAATCAGGAAGGTCTGTGCTGAAGGGAGTGTGGTACGGGATCGGGGTATAAGGTGGTCACAACCACTTGGGAACTGATGCAAAAAGGGCAAATGCAGTTGGGGAAATATCCAATAACAAACTGCTCAAGATCTAATCCATGCTAAAGACAGGAAATGGCAAATGTCCGGTTCAACACCTGGAAGACAATAAAAAAAAATAATAAAAAAAAAGATGGATTACAATTTAACACAAATCCAAGAGATGTTCTGAAACACCTATAAACATTCATAAGCCAACTGGAAGAAACGAACATTCAGCTGTCCAGAGATACAGATCCACACATGGAAACATGTATGGCAATTAGTTTTTGAATAATACCGAACACAGGCCATGAATTCCATATCTGATGCATTAATATACAGCATTGCTGGTAGTATTCTTTTCAGTACAATCATGTTACAGTCTAATAGTCATGTCTTGGCAATTATAAAGCTGTAATAGTAGGTTATTACAGTCAATTAAGCACAAGGAAAAAGATTTGCACCCTTGAAGCAGGAACATGTAAAGTTCTGTGTTGGCAGGTGAATGATGGTGGGTTATGTGCTATACTTGTGTGTCATGTATACATACTCAAAATATTTAGAGGACAAGGACATTAGACACATATTTGCACTCCATGTTTACAAAAAAAAAAAAAAAAAAGTGTCAATACTACTCAAATAAAAAAACAAAATGAAGTTGTCAAGAGAGAGTATTGTAGACATGGTCACCAGGACAGTACATTGGTCATGGAAGCTCATTTCGAGCCCCTTGTGTCAGTATATTTTAGTAAATGGTGTTCATACTAAAAACAAAACACCCTTACTCATTTGTTGAACCGTTTAGTCCTGCTTGTGTCATGGGGAGGCTGGTGCCCATCTCAGCTGACACTGGGTATAACCCCTGAACAATTTGCGAGACCACTGCAGGGCAACATGCACGCACACACACTTGGGGTCAATTTGAAACCACCAATTAGCCTTCTGCACACGTCTTCATAATGTTTGAGAAAACTGGGGAACCCAGAGAAAATCTGCATAACCACAAGCAGAAAATGCAAACGCCACACAGAAATGCCTGGGCCCTAAGACTTTCGAGTGATGAGGCAGACATGTCAACCATTACCATTACACCACCATCGTTTCACCTCAAAATTAACATGCCATTTCTACATGTGGTGCATATGAAATGAGAATCACACAAGGACAATACAGTATTATCAAGTGCTAAATTTTCTCGGGGGGGGAGGAGACAGCTTAAGGGACGGTTCGACATTCAACATTTTCCCAAGCGTACAAAGAGTAAGCTTTTTTTTTGGACCCCCCCCTCCGCAAGCGTACAAATAAATGGTCTCTCAGCAGTGACTTTTTAAATAACACAAAACTATGGTCAAACCTCATAAAATAAATGTATTTCCCTGATCAATACTTTATACACCAGTCAAATAATAAAACAAAAAATATACTTTAAGAATTCTTTTTAATGACACCTGCTTTAAGATATTTTGTTTTAATAATAAAAATGATTGTTTTTAATAATATTTTATATTAAAATAGAATTCTATTTTATTCTCACACTTTGATCGACTCTTCAGCTATTATTGCTTATTTATTATGTTTGTTGATTGGTCAGCTCGGGCGTGCACATGCGCAGTGCCCGTTACTAGTCATGCGGAACTTATGCCCGACTTTCACTTCAAATTACAGTCATCAAGTTTATTTATAAGATTGTGAATACACAATTTCTTGTCCAGCGGAACTCAACTCCTGCTGTGGGGGGTGCACGTGCACCCCCCAGCCGACGCCCTTGATCAGCTACCTTCTGATGTTTCGGCAGCTGATACCGGCCAGGTTGGGTAGTACTCATTGCAGACTTTGCAGATATGTAACACCGCAGGTGGTTGGCGAATCACGCATTGAAAGTTTCAAATGTACACGCACAAAAAAATAAATAAAATATATTTCATGAGCACATGTATTATTGTTGATCGACATTTTTATATTAAAAAGCGTACATCTCACCCCCAAGAATGAAGGGAAAAGTGTACAAGACGGTGGTGAGGCCAGCAATGTTGTATGGTTTAGAGACAGTGGCCCTGGGGAAAAGACAGGAGTCAGAGTTGGAGGTAGCAGAGATGAAAATGTTGAGGTTCTCTTTGGGAGTAACGAGGATGGATAGGATCAGAAATGAGTACATCAGAGGGACAGCACATGTTAGATGTTTTGGAGACAAAGTCAGAGAGGCTAGATTGAGATGGTTTGGACATGTACAGAGGAGGGATAGTGAGTATATTGGTCGTAGGATGCTGAGGTTGGAACTACCAGGCAAAAGGCCCAGAGGAAGACCAAAGAGAAGATTTATGGATGCGGTGAAGGCGGACATGAAGGTCGTTGGAGTAAGAGTAGAAGATGCAGAGGACAGGGAGAGATGGAGGCAGATCATTTGCTGTGGCGACCCCTGAAGGGAACAGCCGAAAGGACAAGAAGAAGAAGACATCTCACCCCCTCACCCCGAGCGTACGTTTTGTACACACAGAAAAATGTTGAATGACCCCTTAAGAAGAAAACATGTCTTTCTGATAACGCTCCTGGCTGGTCCTCAAAATCTAAATGTTTCCTGCTGGTTAATAAAAAGTTATTTACAAAATTCATCCATTTTAAGTGCGAGCTAGTAAGCACCCATTGGCCATGTCGTGTGGAACAGAGCACCATTGTGGTGCATTGCAACACACTGCCTGTGCCCCACCCAGGGAGCCCTCCAAACAAATCAGCAGGACGGACTGCGCACACAGCTGCTGGAAATGTCAAGAGGCGAGTCAGGACGAAAAGGATATTGGGCCACAGTGAGCCACTTCCTAGAGCCACATCCCTTTTCCTTGACCCGATCTTAAATCAGCCAAACATCAGTTCCAACCCATCGGAGCAAACTATTACACTACTCCAAGAACCCAGGAGGACACTGGCATACCAGTGAACGCACTCAAAAAAAAAAAAAAAAAAAGTTGAAACTCAGGTAGGTGAATATCAAGCACAAATTAAATTCCTCTCCTGTGTACACTACATCAGGTGTCCCCCAACCTTTTTATCACCACAGACCGGTCAACACTTGACAATTTTATCGCGGACCAGGTTGGGGTTCCCCTACGGTCAAGTGGTCTGCAGTCGCCTCCTATTACTGTATTTTCTGAACTACAAGACGCACTTTTTCATACTCTGGCTGAAGGTGTGACCAATACTACAGAGCAACTTATGTAAAATTACATATACAGATGCTCCCCAGCTTACAAACAATTTAGGTTCCAGACGGCCGTTCGTTAGATGAATTTGTTCTCAAGTCGTTACAGAGCATTCTTTAGAGGGGAATGTATGTTTTAACCTTGTATAAGTAGCCTATACGAGTTTGTACTGTATACAATCTCTCTTTTGGAGTTATTACACAACTGACCACGTGGTGTAATGATGCTCTTGAGCTCAGTATAATTGAAAGCATATCCTCTCACACATACACAGGACACTACAACTGGACAATTGAACTGATCAGCTTCCAGGTTTAAAATCCTGGTTCCTCTCAAGCACAGCACAGGGGATCTGATCAGATTTACAGAGAGTTTCACTTTTCTCCAGTTCATTATAATACTGGAGTCTATTTGTTTCTTCTTTGAAACTTTTGGCAGGAGTTCAGAAATTTCTCTCTCTGCTTCTCTTCCCAAACTGTCAGCCACGCCCCCCCTCTTCCGGAGCCTAGTATTAAGTGTACCTTAGGATAATGTTGAATCATACTTAATACAGGACAGCTTTTAGGGTATTACATAGCATCAACAACTTTCAGAAGTCGTGCACTTTCCCTCCATCTCGCTCTCGTTTTTTCTCGTGCATTTCTAGAGTTCGACTTCCGGTTTTTGTTCGGTTTCCCGTACGGAAGAACTCACGGATTGTTTGTTCAGATTCCAGTTCGTTCAGACTCTAGAGTGTTCAGATTCCAAGGCTCCACTGTATGTGAAAAAATCTTAGCAGATTTATCATTCCTATAGGTCTTTCCTGTGTCGAGACCAGGGGTCACCAACCTTTTTGAAACCGAGAGCTACTTCTTGGGCACAAATTAATGCGAAGGGCTACCAAGTCGATACACACGTGACAAATTTGCTGAATTTACCTTTAATTACATAATTAAATGATATTCATCTAGGTCAGGAACCTTTTTGACTTCTTTCTTCTTTTCCTTTCGGCTGTTCCCTTCAGGGGTCGCCACAGCAAATGATCTGCCTCCATCTCTCCCGATCCTCTGCATCTTCTACTCTTACTCCAACGACCTTCATGTCCACCTTCACCGCATCCATAAATCTTCTCTTTGGTCTTCCTCTGGGCCTTTTGCCTGGTAGGAACCTTTTTGACTAAGAGCCAAAAAAAAAAATTTATCTAATCCTCCGAGAGCCAAATATATATTTTTAATACTGAGACAAACAATTTTAGACTATAATACGACTTATTTATTAATAAGAAAAGTACTTCTTACTATTAATGCGACTTCTGGTGCTGCATGGTTTTGCTGATAGCTTTGTAGTCTGGTTGATATGGGGTGAGGATCAGCTTCATGCAGGCATTTAGGCTTTCATCTATTATGTGACCGCAGGTTGGTCTTGATGCTTTTCAGGTGTGAGAAGGACCGATGGCGTGCGCATGTGGAGCCAAACATGGTCAATACGACAGGAAGTGCACCCACATAGCTGTCAGTCTCTAAAAGTGAGAAGCAGGAGTCCAAGGGGCACAGCCCCTGGTCAGGTACAGGGCGACGCGGTGGTGGGGGGTGACCCCCCAAGAAAATTTTGGGTTTTTTAAAGAGTGATTTAAGCCATTCCATGCAAGTTGTAGTAATGATTAAACACGAGGGGGGGGGGGTACACGTCTTTAAGATTTAATAATGTAAATGAAATCTTCAATGAAAGAACTAATGAAATATGAAGTGTAAACTAATAACGTATCAATAATAAGGTTGGCTACAGTAAAGTATTAAATTGTAACATTTCTCTTTTTTAAGTTTTAGCCAAATAATTTTTGCTGTATTTGCTCATAGATGGCATGTATCCTATGCAGCAACCTTGCAACTACACAATGTGTTTACAAACTGAAACTAATTAACCATGTTAACAAATATACTCCTATAGATGGCAAGTATCCTGTGCAGCAGCAACATTGCAACACCACATGGCATTACAAACTGAAACTTAACAATTCGAACTAAATCTACATTTAACTAAATTAGTAAATGAAAAAAAAAAAATCATTTGAGCCAGTTTCACAACCTTTAGTTTTAAGTGCGCGTATGTATCTGATTTTACGGTAAAGGATCCCGCAGCCAGAAGCAGAAAGAGAAGCTGTATGTTTACATAAAAGACAGCCAATGGCATTTGCTCACGGAAATTACATCCTTAAAAAATAAAATCGGGAAATAATTGTATTAATGCGTGAGATTTTAGACACCTTGAGAGACAGAGATTGAGGGAGATGAAATGCATGAGTCTCACACTTGATGTGTGAGAGTTGATTATGGTCCCAAGGCAACCAGCTGGTCTGCGGGTTGAAGTTTTTTCATGCTGTCCATTCGTGTTTTGCTTGCCAGCTCTGCTTTGCTTCTTGCACATGAGCTGAACAAAACGAGGGAAATTTACCTCTTTACCCAAAAATAACTCGCGCAGGCTGTTGCATAATCCAATAAAATTAGAGTTTCAAGGTATCGGCCCCGCCCACACACTGGAGCACAGAAAGGATTGGCTCTCCACAGAGCACCACAGCAACAAGTGGCACTGAAAATAGATGTATAGATTGATATGCATGAGATTTATTTATTTTTGTTTTATTTGATGGCTTTTTTCTGTATTTTATTTAAAGGACAGCGAAAGAACAAATTAAGAGTCATCAAAATAGCCACATCTGGCTCACAAGCCATTAGGTTCCCGACCCCTGAACAGGCTCGCGGGTGACTCATGTCCTTGTGGGCACCATGTTGGTGACCCCTGGTCTAGACCCTTCATCTCATCCAATTCACACTGCCATACAAAATCTGTGAAAGGCTGTACATGTTCTGCATTAGCATGACATGTTCTGAACATGATCATTAACCTATCAAACGTTACCTTATTCAACATTTTAATCATTTTCACGGCTGGGCGGCTACCAACAGCAGCAGTTACAGGCAGTTTCAGCAACCACGGCCCAACAGTGATATTCTCACTCCCCTCATGCACGAAATTTTAATACGTGAAATTGCTGCCTTCATCTACAAACACAGATTTGTCACATGGTGGCACTTGTGTTTTGTACTCCCGTTTGTGTTTTTAATACAAGTTGGGAGACCACATCATGGCGCAGCCAGGGATGACCATGCGGGCTTGTAAAACAGTCGGCATTTATCCACCTCGTGTTCTTTGTCAGCGGCTTTTTTCCTCTCCTCTTCTGACTGGGATGGTAGGTAGGATTCTGACAGTTGAATAGGTCAACACGCATCAACATGGATGATAATGTGGTCACAAGTAAGGACATTTACTCATCATATTGCATGAGAACGTGAGATTCAGCGAGGTGCATCATAATCATGCACAGTGGAGATTAACACACTGATGAGGTTTTTGACTTCTAAGAACATTGGAAATATTGTGGCTAGTGGGTCGAGGATGGCTTGAGCCCGTCCCCCATATTTTGGATAAGCAAGTCACTAAATTAATTTTTTTGAATGACCTTTTAACTAGCCAACTGAGGTGGCTGGTGACTGAATTAACTCACCAAATGAGAAATCCCATTGCCTTGGGCATCCGGACCACTGTGAATTTTGTGCTGTGATACAGGTAAACAAGTTTGCTTACTGTCTCTGATCACCAACTTGAACAAGAATTAAAAGGTAGCGCAAAATTGTGAAATTTGTTAAGTAGAGATATGAAGTAGATAAGGCATTAAATTTAATCCCTAATAAGCAGCACTTTTGTATTTATTTCTTTTTTAAACTCTCAAATAGCCATAGGTGCCAATTTGGAATTATACCACTACAGTCCTGTTTAGGAAAAAATAATTTACTGATGAAAATGTGCTATATTGTGATATGAAATGAAATTTGGGTCACATTGCCCAGCATTAGTCTACTCCTCAAACTTGGTCTGGTCCTCATCTCTAACAGTGCATTTTGGAAGCAAGTCCGAGAAGAACAGATGAAGCTTTGACATCTGCTTTAATACCATATACCAAATCATTTTCAAAAGTTTAATAAGACTGCTGAAATAACTTGTGCAATCTAAATCTCCAAATGACCCAAATCGTTGTATTCTTGTTCTGTATAATCAATTGAAAAAGGAGAGCAAAAGAATTTTGGACCAACTTCACCTTTTGAAAACAGCATACACAAAACATACATGTCCGCATTGGCTGTTGACATGTTCATAACATTTAATGGGAGGTATAAATACTGTGTGTTCTACACAATGTCAGCAGCAACATTGATTTGAAATTTGCTGTTTGTGTGGTTCCTGTCCTCATTTTACATTTACAAAAATGTGACATTTGTATCAAATATCATCCTGAACCACACACACACACACACCTCACTACTTCACGCTTCAGTGCATTGTGGGTTTTTCTAAAATATTCATCGAAAAATAAAAGGGGGAAATAGAGGAAGTTAAGGAAAATCTGGCAAAACAAGGCCAATTATGCAAAAATTACCCAAGGGGGAGGAGAGAAAACACCACACAAACCCAACCCCGTCCCCCCAACAAAACTACTTATATTATGAACATCTATATTTTATTTACATCTTATGCATTATTTTTGAATGTTTATTATAAGCACCGAATAGGTATTTATTGCTATTATATACACGTACATGTACGTCAATCTGGGGGGGGGGCACAATACTACTTCATGGAAATCGGCTGTCGTGGGGGGTCCTCAGTCCCAATTAACCACGGAAAGTGAGGAATCCCTGCATGCACACACACCAGATATACCTCGACTTAAGTCCTTTTATTATACGTTGGTTTTCAAAAAAAAAAATAAAGTTGACATTGTCATAATCAAAAAAAAAAAAAAAAGTAAATCGCACCCCACTATTTGACAAGCACTGAATTAGCGGCAGCCCAACAAATTATATATATATATGCAGCACAGCATTACTGCCACGTGGTTCAAATTTAGCCAATGGATAAGAGTTTTTGTTTCTCCATCCTGCTGATTGGTTGCAGATGTGTACGAGCCCCCCCCACGCACATGTCATCAACGTGATTGCTTGAATTGTGAACTCATTTTTTTAGTTTGTTTTTAATGATTATTTAAGCCCTATGATGCCATTCAAATGCCCTGCATCTTCTCTAGCTTCTGGTAAGGAGTCTCGGTGCTTTATTTATTCATAATATCACAGTACAAAAATTAAAAAGTTTACTTAATCAATACTACATTACTGTATTAATGAGCAAGACTGTGTATAGAATGTGTTCAAGAAGCATATTTTAGCGCATGTCGTACCATAAGGTTTCAAAACTGCATCAATAATTCGCAGATTTCTGAACGGGGGAGGAACATTAACAGGGGCTTTCTGTCTGCATACATATATATGACCCTCATTTCAGTTTACAAGGGGGCTGAAAAGTCAACCGATCACAGTAATCCGTCTCATGGACGAGATGAGAGCGTCTATACAATGGGGATCCTCTGCATCATGGTCAGTCAATGTATGTTTCCATCCGCCCTTGTACATCACCTATGTTACCTTATTGAGTTTTCCAAATGTACAGTAATCGAAAGCATTTTCCACCATTGATTGTCTCAGTCTTCATAGATGAACACCATCCTGCTAAACCTCATCTGCTTGTGTATTCCATCCTGAAATCTTAAATGAGCCAAGAAAAATAAAGTGCAGCTGAACACTCAAAGAATACTCATTACCTAAAAATGAAGAGAACCAAGTATTTAAGCTCGACATGGGCTGAACAAAAATATCCTGTGTGCTGAGCATACACATTACTTGGGAACAAACTACTGGTTAGTTATCCTTTATATTAAAAGAATCCATAAATCATTCTGAACACACACCAACTGCTTCGCTATCTGGGGATAATTATATACATACATCAGTAGGTGTGTAATGAAAAGGTCACATCTAATGAAGACTGAGGTGTGTTTGGTTTTATTGCGTTTTGCTTGAATGCTCTTGATACGATAAGTCATCTCTGCCCTTAGAGATTTGCATCATCCACAACAAAAGGGACGGTGCCTCTTTCCACAGCAAAATGATTACAGTCCTGCTACTGTTGTGTCTCAAACCAAAATCTCATTTGGCATTAGTAAACCATTACAATGCAGTGGCCTGGACTGAAGACTTCTTGCAAGCATTTTCTATATCAACATAAAGCAAAATAAATACTTATTGACCAAACTACAAAACTGCATGTATGCAAAATTTCACCGGCAGACCATGAAGCAGTGATGCAATTTTACCAAATGTGTCATTTACTGAAGCTTGAACACTACAAACCAGTACTGCCTTTAAACTGAATTGCGAGATGAGCTCAATTTAGTGATGAGCCGTTATTGCAGCCATTTTAAGCCACATCTAAATGTTTAAGCTTTTTCAAACTGTACAGGACTGAACCGACTGATGTTTATATTTTGCTGCCACAGTGACCACCTATAGATGCTAATCTCAAGTGAAGAGTGTCAATACTGCAGCGAGATCAAAAATACATCTTAAGAGTGAGGCATCATTGCACTGCTTTCTCAACAAAACATGAACCGTGTGTCCTATATTTCTGCCTTAAAAAAAAAAAAAAAAAAAAAGTTGACGAGGCCAGCCTTAAAAATATCTTTGTTGGCGGTAACACGGCTGGTCGGGCCGAAGTTGTACATAAAAACCCTGCCTGAGCATTCACAGATGCAAAAAAAAAATATACCGGCCGGTTGTGTTGAAAACCCCGCGTGTCCCCCATCACACACACGCCATACTAAAAAGTAAATTGCCAGCAACAGCGTGACAAAAATATTTGACTTGATATGTTGAAGAAACCTTGATATTCTGTTGATTACAATATTAAAAGAATAAACTTTGATATTCACTATGTTGATTTCAAGTACAAGGTATTTACATTTATTTCATTCTACTGTGTTTACACCACCACAAAAAAAAAAAAAAAAGTTTCCCCTTGCGAGTCCCAGGTGACCTGTACAAGCGCCTAAAAACAAACAAACAAACAAAAAAATCCCCTCCCGGATCAATCATGTTATTGCTGACAAAGAATGATCATGAGAAACTTTTCTTAAACAATATCAGACCTGGCTTTTAAGAAATGTCTCCAATTTTTCTCCCAAAAATTGGGTACTTTCCAGCATCCATGCACCAGCTTGGCTCGGTCCATGACACAGAACAGCTATGAACATGTGCTAGTGAAGGGCAACACATGCCTCCTTTCAAGTATACATTACTGCATGTCTGCAAAGCATTTAGAGGGGAACGCTCTCTCTTCCACTTGCAGTACGTTTCATATCCACATTAGTGTGGCTGGAATCAAAAAGAAGAGAAAATGTACGCCATCTCGCCAACCTAGACATCTCCAAATTCCCCACCATGGATGACAGTCACATGGGGAGATTAAAACCTGTGACTCACCCATAATAAGCATGGGTGCTGTTTATTATAATGACCATTAATATTTGTTTAGAAAAGCAATGTGAACGGTACATAAGTGTGGGATGAGCACAGTTTTATTAAAACACTTCACATTAACAAAATCATTTGTCTTACTTTTTCTGTACAGGACACACTAAGGTAGGATCAAGACAGCAATCAGCAGATGGATTGTGTACTTCAGGAGCTCAAATAAAAACCTAATATCCTTAACAATCATGCACAAGGTAGGAGAATAAATACCGTAAGACAAGAGTGATCAAGGTGGTCCAAGAATTATCTGTTCTGGAGATTGCTTCATACATTTGAAACCCTACCACTCACCTGACATTAATGAATCATCATGACTTACCATGAATCATTCCATACAAAAAAAAAAGAAAGTGTTTACCAGAGCACTCACACTGTTAATGTTTGATCAATAACGTCAGCTTTTAAAGGGAACCTGTACATATCCCGTTTTGCCATGACAGTGAAATTAGCTTGAACGGGTGACAGCACATTAAACCTTTTATATAATTAAAAAAAAAAAAAAAAACACATGATTACATTTTGCTGAAAACATACAGGTGAGAAACAAAGAGAGGTACACATTTTATTGGTGCATTATAATTAATGGGTGGAAATGATTATTCTAGGTATATCAGATGCCACTCAGAGTGCCATGTGCATTCCATTCCCACACTCTGCTGAAAACTTGTGACCTGTCTGGCCTGACTGGGTCATACATGTCATATTTTTGGTCATTCATGAATCCTGTGCAAATCGCCTACCACATGCTCAAATCAATCAATGACCATTAACATCAACTGGGCCTCTGAAAGGCAGAAAAACATGGTGGATGAGATGTAGGACCATGTAAAGCTTTGGTTCAACTTTGGTGGGAAACTGCGTGGGACACAGTTGAACCCAAGACTTTAGTCATTGATTCCAGGATTTATATTACTGCTTCAGCAAATGCAGAAAAGATTATTGCACTTGTGCATCAGCCCTCCCAAGTCTGACAGAATCAGGATAGATGGTGTATATCCATGAAGGCCATGACCTCTCATCCTGAGCCACCTGACTAACTAACTGCAGCCTATACAACAGTGAGTAATGGACCTCAGCATCACTGGGGCTTTACTGATTTGAAAAAGCTTGGTTTGGAATTTTATAAACAAATCAACTGTATTTAGATTAAGCCAGGTTTGTCGTCACCACCAGAACACGTGACTAATATATCCGACAGCTTCCATAGGAACATGCCCACTTTATCATTGCCAAGCCTGGCAGCAGGGCTGGTCAGTGGGTCAAAAGCACTTCATGGATTCCAATTCTCGGAATACTAATCATGTAATATCTCTGGAATATGTGGACATACCTTTATACAGATGCATGTGGTGTTCTGAAATTAAAAGCTATCCAGTGATTAGTACATCTGGAAGATTCCTATGTATTATTAGTAATGGTAGTAGTATGTTTACTGACGGACCCAAGTGATAATTTCTAAAGAAAAAGGGCGGTCATGAAGACTTCTGTACAAATGAGATTTATAAAAATTAAGACAAAAGTAAATTTTAAAAAAAATTACACTTTTTTCTTTCCGCATCACCACAATAAACATTTGAATAAGTTAAGTATTTAGATCCTGTATTAAGCAGAAATTTCGGAAAGGTTCGGAGTTGCACCTTGATGATCTTTACACGCAGGGATATTAAACCAGTTTCAGTAATAAGATTCGTTTTAAATCATTTAAATCTTAACGGAAAACGGGAGACACGTCACGACACGCATCTGCAGCTAACTGTCTTCAATTAGTGTTAGCAACGGTCGAACAGAAAACCCACTACTGTACGTTTTCCTCGACCACACACACCACTAAAATTTCATTTACATAAAACCAACACTCTTTTCCTTTCAGGTCCCAACACGAAGCACAAGTTTGTTGATAAACTCGCCCAGTCTGGTGAGAACTAGTAGCAGAAATGCTAAGCTAACTAGCAGTGAACAAGCCAAGCGGAATTCGTTGTGTAAAACAAAGTTCGTGCGGAGTTAGCAAAACTAATCCATTCAACACACTGTTGAGTTACCTGGTACCTCAGAAATCAAATACAGGTTATTAAAGTGCTTCAAAACACACTTAAAATACAACAAAACGTGTCGTGTACCACTATAATATTTAACTTTATATCGCCGGCCTGGTCTTTCAGCTATTCATTACATAGCTAGCAAAAAAAGAAAAAATTAGCAAAGCCATCCAGGGAAACTTTTCTCTCTCTTTCCCCACACCCCTGTGGAAAACACCTTAATTCAAATAAATTTTCCAGAATCACACACAAAAAAAAAACATTCACTTGACAGTAAATTACAGAAAACCACATACCTCTAAATAATGTCACAGCGTTCCTCGACCTTTCTTCTGTTTTCTCCAACCAAGATGAAGCAGGATTTTTTTTTCTCCCCTTTTCTCAGTCCTTCTCCGCTTTGCTCCTCTCCTGGCGTCAAAAAGGCTGGAGCCGAACAACTTCAGGCTGTATCCCTCCGCCTGTATGACCGTCAACCTATTCTACTCATCTCATCTTATACTGTATACTGGCTGCAAGAAAATTCACAACTACGGGGAAATAAACAAATAAATACATATTTTTATATATCAAATAAATAATTAAATACATTTTAACGAATTAATGAAGCGCGATGGAAATAAGGCACAATATTGCACTATTTTTTATTTGTGTGTGCTTCGGATAATTTCATGAAATTGATTCCAGGGGAGACGATTAGGGTGGTGGGGAGGCTACAGCCTATCTCAACCGACATTGGGCCAAGGTGTACATATTGAACAGCTCGGTAGACCATCACAGGGCAACACAGATATCCATTCACACTGATATCTTGGGGATATTTGGAACAGCCAGTTAGCCTTATGTGCATGTGCTTGTACTGTGGGAGGAAACTGGAGTACCTGGAGGAAACACATGCAAGCATGTGGAATAACTTGCAAACTCTACACAGAAACACCTGATTGTAGGACCTTCTTGCTTGCTGTGCTAACCATTGTGTCACTGTGCTGCCCTGAGAAAAAGCATTGACACCCCCCATTGGCGGGCCATCAGGGCAAGCATGGCCTGAGCACTGAGCTACATTTATAATTTAAATTGTAGTATTTATTCCATGAAATCATATTAATTTACTTCCAACGGTCCATTCTTTTCATTTTGTATCATGTCTTTTAGCTGCACTGCTTTCAGTGTGTCTGTGGATATTTTTTGTCCAATCAGATTTCATCTTCCAATTGCTGCCATGTTAGTTTAATCTAACCAAGGTCTTCAAAACAGCAGTGCTGGCCGATGTTATTCATTCATTCATTTTCTGTAACTGCTTAATCTTATTTGGAGTCGCAGGGATGCTGGCGCCCATCCAAGCCAACTCCAGGCGAGTTCGGACAGCTCGCCAGGCCATCGCAGAGCAGAAACATACTGACAGCTATGCAACCTACTCTTGTCAAAAGTCAGAAATGTTTTTTGTTTGTTTGTTTGTTTGTTTTTTACATGTCTCACACCACATACAGTGAGAGACACGGCTAGCCTTTGATAACCCAGTTAGCTGCACTGGGGGGGGATGCTTGAACCCCCCCCCAACCTTAAGATCAGTGATCCAGCACCTTTACCACCAGGCCACCACTGCCCCGGCCAATGTTACTTAAACTTTATTAGTTATGGGGTTGTTTCTCTAAACAATCAGATTTCAGATTTGCCTCACAAGGCAACAATCTGCTCTCTAATTGGTTGTTCAGAGCAAAACAGTTCAACAAGTCAAGTTTGATAAGCTGTACTGTATAGTCTCTAGCGATCTGCACACAATACATTTGAGCGAGAATTTTAGGACCCGCAATGGCTAATGGAGGAGGAGAAATTGTCTTGGTGTTGGACATTCTTAAAAATCCATTTTCAAGGCGGACGGGTCAGCTCTCAGCCCCTTCTTGTTTGCTATGGTGATGGACAGGCTAACAGATGAGGTTAGACAAGAAGCTCCATGGACTATGATGTTTGCAGATGACATAGTGATCTGAGAGCAGAGACCGAGTGGAGGAAAATCTAGAGAGGTGGAGGTATGCCCTGGAAAGGAGGGGATTGAAGGTTAGCCTCAGTAAGACAGAATACATGTGTGTGAACGACAAGGACCCAAGAGGAACTTTGAGGTTACAGGGGGCAGAGATAAAGAAGGTGGAGGATTTTAAGTACTTAGGCTCAACAATCCAGAGCAATGGAGAGTGTGGAAAAGAGGTGAAGAAGCGCGTGCAGGCAGGTTGGAATGGATGGAGAAAAGTGTCCGGTGTGATGTGTGATAGGAGAGTATCGGCAAGAATGAAGGGAAAAATGTACAAGACGGTGATGAGGCCAGCAATGTTGTATGGTTTAGAGACAGTGGCCCTGGGGAAAAGACAGGAGTCAGAGTTGGAGGTAGCAGAGATGAAAATGTTGAGGTTCTCTTTGGGAGTAACGAGGATGGATAGGATCAGAAATGAGTACATCAGAGGGACAGCACATGTTAGATGTTTTGGAGACAAAGTCAGAGAGGCTAGATTGAGATGGTTTGGACATGTACAGAGGAGGGATAGTGAGTATATTGGTCGTAGGATGCTGAGGTTGGAACTACCAGGCAAAAGGCCCAGAGGAAGACCAAAGAGAAGATTTATGGATGCGGTGAAGGCGGACATGAAGGTCGTTGGAGTAAGAGTAGA
>CM045733.1:67220000-67385000 GCA_024760905.1 Plotosus lineatus | reverse complement strand
CAGAGAATCCAGCGAGAATCCAGTTTATTAATCACATTATGATGCTTAATTAAGTTTTTTCTCGAAGGTGCTCTGAGCGATTAATGGCGCAGTACTTCTACAGTAGGAGTTGGCATGTTCTCTCAATGTTTGCGTAAGTTTTGCTCTGTGTGCTCAGGTTTCCTCCCATTGTCCAAAAACATGCAAAGTAGGTTAATTGGTGCTTCCAAATCGTCCATAGGTGTGAGTGTGAGTATGAATGGTTGTGTGAGTGTTGGCTCTGTGATGGCCTGGTGAGCTGTCCAGAGTGTACCCCATCCTCGCCCAGAGTCGATTGAGATGGGTGCCAGCCTCCCCGTGACCCTAATTGAGATTAAGCAGTTTAACCACTGTTTAGGATTTCTAAATGTGGCCAGAAGGGGGCGATGTTTGCCTATAAAACATGGACGTCAACCAGTTCACACAACGTCTTAGCACTAAGAAACATTTTAGGGTGGATAGAAAAAAATAAAAAATAAATAAATAAAAATCCTGGTTTCTTATCAAAACTTTTTGGAAACCGAAATGAGACACTTTCTTTTTTTCTTACAGAAATTAGATGACTGTCAAAGCCTAACAGATTTTAAAGCAAAATGTAGGTAAAGCTAGGAAGTTGAGGTGACATCTAGCAATTGTATGAGGAGATTTTTTTGAATAAATAAACAAGAATAAATATGAAGAACCTCTTAGAGACACTTGGTTATTTCACTTTTCTGCTTCACAGTATACTGGAGCGGACCAGTCTTGTACATTTCACATGGAATGAACTCGGAAAACTGAACATCTGTCTTTCGAACAGCAGCCTTTGCAGCTCCAAAAATCTGAAGAGAATATAACTGTTTCAAAAAGAACTAAACCATCTCACAGTCACATTCACAGCATCTAACATGGAGTCGTTTTTACGTTGTCTGAAATGTTTTTCAAGGTTTTAAGCATGATTTAAACTAAATAAATTGAAGAAAATTAAATGTACTGCAAATGTCTGGGCGTGGGCGCTGATGAGAAACCACACATTTTTTTATCTGTCCTTGCAGGTTTTGTTCTCATTGCTTGTATTTGTTTTATTAAAAGACTCAAACCCTATTTTTCTTTCCAGACAGAATAGGGTTTTATATTCAATATACAGTGCTGTACAACCAAATTTCAAATCAGTCCTTTAATCGAAGTTCAGCTTCAGGTTTCTCAGTTTTCACAAAAACAGAGAAGATGGCACAATGAACCAGAATGAATTTGAAGCTGCCAGCTTAGGACACATTCCCAGTCAAAGTCCACTCATTTCAAGACCTACCATTATAGCACGCTGTGTCGTTTTGATTAAGATGAATGAGGTGGTAGTCAGAATGTGACAGGGTTGAAAACATGGGTGATTTGGTTCAATAGTGCATTCTCACTGGGTGTCCTGTGTCTAATATAAGGGCGCTATTGTGGGTGAAGCCCACGTGGTACAAGCTGGGGCAGAGGGCAACAGCTGTACTATAGGTCATGCATTCTAGAGACGTTCTCAGCTCTATACCAAAACATCTGTCTCTGTCTGTAACATGGCCGACTCTTGACTGTAAGCATTGAGGACAGACTTATTCTTTGATGCTCAATAGGCTCAGTTAATCATCTTCACTTCTGTCACAGATTATTTATAGGAAAGTTCAACACAGCCCAGTCACACTTAGTGTAAACTGTTTTTTTTTTTTTTACCCCCACCCCAGACCACCAAAGCCTGGCTGAGACAAACAGCTTAAAGAATACTACAAAAGTGTATTTCCGGGAAAACATATCACATACACGTTCTTTTTATGGAATTTTTTTTATCATTGTATTTATTTTTATTTTATTGTATTATATTTTGGAACAATTTTTGTGAGTACTGCTGTGGCCCATGTTCAGAGGTTCATCTGAAATATGACAAAAATCCTTAAGGTGAGTACGTATTAATAGCTCCACGTATGTTTTATCCTGTATATGGCCACACGGTGGTGTAATAGTTTGCATACGGTATCTGCCTCTCAGCAAGAAGGCCTGGGTTCGATGCCGCTTCTGTTCGAAGTTTGCATGTTCTCTCTGTCCTTGTCTGGGTTTCCTCCTGGTACTCTGGTTTCCTCCCAGTCCAAAAACATATACAGTAGGCTTCCTTTCTTCCTGTCTTCCTTTCGGCTTTTTCCTTTTTACTCGGGAGTCGCCACAGCGAATCATCTGATTCGCACGTTTGATTTGGCAGAGGGTTTTTTACGTCGGATGCCCTTCCTGTCACAACCCTTTTTAGCAAGGGACAGAAACACGCCGACGACTTTGCAGCCTACTCTTTACGAAAGTCAGCGATGGTTCTTTTACATGCCTCTCACCATAGACAGTGACAGACATGGCCCGCCTTTGATAACCCAGTTAGCCGCACTGGGGGGGAACAGTGACAACCTTGTGGAGAGTGGGACTCAAACCCCCAACCTTTGGATCAGCGATCCAGCGCCCTATACCACTAGACCACCACTGCCCCCTATACAGTAGGCTAACTGGCTGTTCCAAATCACTCCTAGGTGTGAGTGTTGCTCCTGCGGTGAGCTGTCCAGGGTGTAACCCAGTCTCACCCAGAAACGGTTCAGATGGACGCCAGCCTCCACGCTAACCTCAGCGCTAATTAGGAGTCAACAGCTTAGAAAATGAATAAATGAATGTTTTCGTAGTCCAGGTAACTTCTCCGACTTAGCTAGATTCCATAATTCTTTATATTTCAATAGGGATCGATACAAAACACACGTATGATACTGTACACAGAACAGTGTGAGTGAGTTGCTCATTTTCCAACACTCGATGGCTACGATTACAAAGATAGTTTAATGTATAATAGAGAATAAACGGTGTCTGTTTAATATTTGCCACTTTAGTTCAGGGTGCCTTTAACTCATCCCTCTGCGCAACAGCATATCATCGATGAAAAATAAATTAATTTCAATAGGACTCCACAGAGCGCTGTAGATTTTAATAGCCTCCAATAAAAGCACTCCTTGAAATGAAAGCATGCAGATGACATGAGATGGTTGATCCTCCTGCTCCGCTCTTAACAACGACCTTTCAGTAAGCAAGTCTGGCAGGCTGTCGTTAACCCACCACTCTCCTCCAGCTCAAAACAGCCGGTCGTTGTGTGGGTTCAAGATTGAAAGCCTGCTGAAGTACTTCATTCAGAGCCATAGAGAGACTGCCAGTTGAGTGAGTGCTACCGTGCACACATGTTTTCCGCGCTGATTCCATTAGACAGACCATCCCTAGGGCTACAGCGGGACACTACATTCCAGAATGATGGCGATAAAAGATAGAAAACTAGTTCCAAATGCCACGAATGTTCCTTTTAAGGTTAGGTGTCTGCATCCTGTTAACCTATTTCATATAATTACCCTTTGTTTGCTTGTAAGCAACTTTTGGACCCACCATTTTTTTTTTTTTTTTTTTTTCCATTACACAGTGTCTGTTATTAACAATGCATTCCATGGAAGGCTGGTACGCGAGAACTTCTGCTTCATCCATCTGCATTATAGAATGAGGATGATATTTATATCGCCGTTTCAGGGCAACAAGGAACATAAAAATTAAGTGGAATAAACAAGAATTCATCGTAGCCATAACTCTGATTAAAAATGGTAATTTTATTGTAAATTGTGTAAATATTATTCTTTGGTTCCACACTATGGTTCTACAGTACAGCGCACAGTATCGATTCCTATTAAATTTGGTAGGGCTCTTCATCAGAAAGCCTTTAATTCATTCAAACATTACAGTATAATAAGATAACGCAGACAAAAAACTGAATCATTTCTTCCGTGCCTTGCGAAAAGGTCTGAACGTGTTATTATGTGCAACTAAACACAGATTTTTTTTTTTATATGAAAAGCCCAAAAAAAAAAAAAAAAAAAAGAAGTACTTATATGTTTGGTGAGTAAAGTTTTAAATCCATTTTGTCTGTAAGATCTTGGAGGAGGAGTCTGTTGAGTGGGTGCACAGAAATGGCATTAATGTCAAACACATGTGTTCAGCAAACTATACCTGAACTATGTTTATTTCTGCACCATAAAGAAATGTAAACCTGACATGCACTGCTTGTACCCTAATAGCAATTTCTCTTCCAATTCAAACCATGCAAACATGCTACATGTATGAAAAAAAAAAAACAACCAAAAAAAAAAAAAAAACCAAGAGTAAAATCCAAGTAAAACAGTCAACATTTCCCAAAACTGTCTCTAAAGCTCTAAATCAGACATAAATTGAGATACAAGTCAATTAAACAAATATATAACTAATTACCATCAATGTCATCTTCAGCATTCACACACACAGAGGACTGACATGCCGACGCTTGTAACCCATCCATTATCCCTCGTTTGTTGAAGTGGGTTTTGCTGTAAATCAGTTAATTACATCTTCACTGCTTACAGCAAGACTATTCATTGTGCATGGCAGTCTTCCAGGAACAGTGGAGCTTAGGATTAACTTCAGTATTTTTTTTTTTTTTTTTTTTTTTAATTATTATTATTTTTTTTACAAAACCACCAAGTTTACTGGACTCGGGTCATTGTTCTGCTGGAGCGACTGTTCACAACCTTATTGAAAAGATAATCTGAAATACAATAATAGGAGAAGTTATTTCCAAATCAGGCTTTAAAAATAAAATCTATTCAATTTAATTTCAATTAATTTCCTGATAATTAATTCGAGGATATTTACCCTTTTGAAGAACCTCTCTGCCAGCCTGTATGGGAAAAACAAATTAAAACTTGAGTTATAGTTTGCTAATGGGGCCGGTGGTGTAGTAGTTAGGGTGCCGTGCTCATGATCGGGAGGTTGTGTGTTCAAATCCCAGTTAGACCCCCACTGTGCTAAGACCCCCTGGGCAAGGTCTTAACCACAAGTGTGCCTCTGTTCACCCAGCAGTATAAATGGGTACCAGTAAAAATATACTGGGAAGGTAACCCGCGATGGATTAGCGTCCCATCCAGGAGGAGATGAACTCCTGGTCGCGTCATGCTACAGAAACCAGGGATAAGCACCGGCCTGATGAGCCACTATGGCTCGGGTGTAAAAAGCCCAACGGACTTTACCTTACCTTATAGTTTGCTAATAGAAAATAAATTTTCATCACTTTGAATGCTAATTGGTGACACAGTGGCGTAGTGGTTAGCACGTCCGCCTCACAGCAAGAAGTTCCTGGGTTTGGTTCAGGGCTCGGAGAGGGTGTTTCTATGTAAACTTCTATGTTAACTTCTATGTAAACTTTCTATGCTTCTATTCGCAGTCCAAAAACATGCACATGAGGCTAACTGGTTGTTCCAAATTGCCCCTACCTGTGAGTGTTAATGTGAATGGTTGTATATGTGTTGGCCCTGTGATGGGCTGATGAGCCGTTCAAGGTATACCCTGCCTTTTGACCAATGTCGGCTGAGATAAGCCACTAATAGGATTATGCTTTTTGTTGACTGAATGAATGATGATTCTTTTCATAAATGTTTATTAAAGTAGAACTCACCCTCCCTGAAGAGGAACGCCTTGTCGAAGAAGGTTCTGTCTGATCACTCACAGCTTTCGGCGCTAAAATAAAAACAAATCAAAAAACCCCCCCATCATTTAAAATGTGGCAGAACTGCTTGGGCTTTACATAAGCTTCAAATATAGAGTAGCATAATCTTACGCAGTGGCTTTATGATTGAATTAATGGCATGTACAACTCCATTAGTGGCCATCATGTCAGAATCAACAACCTGCACTCTGTTGACGTATATAGTGGAGTTCCTCTAAAAAGAAATATTTTATAAAAACAGTGCTTAGAAAATTCCTTGACATATTGCACAAATGATTAAAATAAGCATTTACACAGTCATTGCAAGCTATATAAAAATGTGCAAGAGTACATTTCCTATCTTTTTTTTTTTTTTTTTTTTTTTTTTTTTTTGAGCGGATTCACACAGAGTTGTTGTGTTCTCACCATGGCTAACTCAAGCCTCTCTCCCGACATGGGCTTCATTCTGGTATGGGAGGTCATTCCACCACTAACAAGAAACTCCTCACCTATGTGGTACTTCAGAAAATTGGTAAGCTCTCTGGGATCTCCTATACAGATGAATACACAAAGCTATGAGTAATTTGAGAAAGAACATGCAACTCTGTAGAGTTTTCAAAGAGATGAACTCCACTGATTATATGTTTAAGTAAATCCATAAGCCAGTGGTGGAAAAGGGAGGCACAGTACTTGTAATTTTGTTGAGATCAGCTGCGGACATGACACGGAAAGCATTGGTGGTGGGAGCAAAGATGGTGTAGGTCCCTTTCTTGTTCAGAAGCTCCGTTATGCCTGCCCTCTGTATGTAGCCAACCAGGGTGCTGTGAGGTTGTAAATTGGGAAAATAATCATCAAAAATGTTGATTACATATTTTATTCATAAATAATACTGTTTATTAATTACAAATTAGACATACGCATCACTGGAGTATACTTTTTACTCCAGGGAAATTTATATAATTATTACTTTGAAAATATTGTTTTGAACTAAGTGTTATGTAGCCAGAGGTTTGTGGACAGCTGACCATCACACGTATACTGTACAGTACATGCTCCTTCCAGAATCTGCTGCTACCCAGTCGCAAGCTTAAAATTGTGTGTGATGTCTTTGTATGCGATTACATTCAAATTTTCCACGTTTCAGTATGACACCACTGTTCACAAAGAAAGATCCATGACAGTATGGTGTGCCAGGTTTCAAGTACAGTCGACCCTCTACTTACGAAAACCTCTAAATACGAAAAATCCAGGTTACGAAAAATATTTTCCTAAATTTTCACCCTCTGTATATGAAACAACCTCTTCTTATGTAAAGCGCCAAACGCGCCATTCAAAAATTAAAACGCGCCATTCAAAAATTCAAACAATGCGTGAGTTGCTTTCTCATTGGATCTCTCCCAACATCCCCCCTCCCATTGGCCAGGAGGGAGCTGAATCTCCATAGTACTGTACCCATAAGCTTGTTTGTCACACGCGTAAAGGAGAGATGTACTGTTGATTCATGAGTTTCGTGAGTTTTGAGAGTACTGTACTCATTGCAGCTTATTTGAGGAGGTCCGGATGAGCCGCGCCCCGTCTCAAAGGCTCCGCATTCGGCCACGAAGCATTTTCGTGCACGGAAGTGGGCGGCGCCACAAGACCTCTGATCTTGTAAGGAAGCAAGTTAATATTGAATCCGGACCTCAGATCTTTCAAACAGGTAATTCCGCTTTGAATACAACACCCCGTCTCAAAAGCTCCGTCGGCTGCGCGCTGCGTGTGGGCAGAGCCCGCTTTCGGTAGAGCGTGCACTCAGAGAGAGAGAGCGAGAGAGAGAGAGAGAGAGAGAGTTTTGTGTGTGTGTGTGTGTGTGTGTGTGTGTGAGAGAGAGACAGAGAGAGAGACAGAGAGACAGAGAGAGAGAGAGAGAGAGATAGAGAGAGAGACAGTGTTGTGTGTGTGTGTTAATAAAAATGTTTAATAATGGTTTAATTAATAAATATGTTAATAAAATGGTTTAATATGTTAATAAAATGTTTAAATGGTTTAATAAATAATTTTCTTTTACTTTTAACACATATTTCATACATATCTCAGACAAAATTGGTGTACTTTTATCTTTTTTAAAGGGTTTATGGGGTAGTCTTGGGAGGCTTGGAACGAATCACGCGTTTTACATGTAAAATGCGCCTCTAATTACGAAAACTCCAGGTTACCGAAAAAGGCTCTGGAATGGATTAATTTCGTAAGTTGAGGGCCGACTGTATTAGTACTCATAGTAATGTCTACATAGTAAGAGTCCTGTCCTCAACAACACTGAAAATCTTTGGTATGAACAGGAATGCCAACTGCACCCCACACCTTATCTATCAATCATCACGGCATGACCTCACTAATGCTCCTGTAATTGAATGGACAGGTCCAAAGCCATGTTTCAAAAGAGTGGAGGGTGTTACAGGGGTGGAACAGTAGCGTGGTGGTTAGCATGTCCGCCCCACAGTAAGAAGTTCCTGGGTTTGAGTTTTGGGCTCTGCGAGGGCATTTCTGTTTCGAGTTTATTAGCATGGGTTTCTTCTAGGTACTCTGGTCTCCTGCCACAGTTCAAAGACATGCACATTAAGCTAATTGGCTGTTCTAGATTGTCCCTAGGTGCGAATGTTGAAGTGAATCGTTGTGTGTGTTGGGCCTGTGATGGACTGGCAACCTGTTCATGGATGTAACTTGCCTTCACCCAGCGTCGGGATGATATTTTGTCAGATAAGCAAGTGAGTTAGTATTACAACAGTGAAGGTTGTTTTTAAGAAGCACATATACGCATGATGGCCAGATGTCCATAACATATTCGCATTATAAAAATATATCTCCAAATAATTTTGGGTCAGGTTTGAAAAAGTGGTAAAGGTGCTGGATCACTGATCCCAAGTTTGGGGGTTCAAACCCCACTATCACCGGGTTGTTACTGCCCCACAAGTGCAGCTAACTGGATTATCAAAGCCGGCCATGTCTCTCACTGTCCATGGTGTGAGGCATGTAAAAGAACCATTGCTGATTTTTGACAAGAGTAAGTTGCAACACAGTCAGCGTGTTTTCACCCTGCGATGGCCTGGCGAGCTGTCCAAGGTGTACTCTGCCCTTTCCTGGAGTCGGCTGAGATGGGCGCCAGCCTCCCCGCAACCCAAATTAGGATTCAGTTAGGATAGAGTTCAGAAAATGAATGAATGAGTATATAGTCAGAAAAAAAGAATTTTTTTTTTGAAAAGCAATCATGATGATCATTATTAAATTGAAAGATTTACACTCACAACTATAGGTAATTTGGAACAGGCAATTAGTCGAATGTATATATCTTTGGACTGTTGGAGGAAACTGGAGTACCTGGAGGAAGCCTCCACAAGCACAGGGAATTTCATGCAAATTCCAGACAGAAACACCCTTTCAGAGCCTCAAAGTATTTTGAACCCGGGTCCTTCTTGATGTGAAACAGACATGCCAACCACTACGCCAACATCCCACTGGTCCAGCTATTTTCAGCTACTGTTAAAAACTATTTATTTTATATATTTTAATTATTCAGTCTTTTCAATACCTTTAATTGAAACCTTGTATATCTGTAAATTAATTAATTCATTTTCTGAACAGCTTAAACCTAATTAGGGTCGCAGTGGGGCTGGTGCCCATCTCAGTTGACTCTGAGCGAGGGCACAGTACACCCTGGACAGCGTGCGAGGCCATCGCACTGCAGAAACACGATGATGGCAACTCAATGACCTACTCTTTGACAGCAGTGATTCTTTTACATGCCTCTCACCACAGACAGTGATATAGATGGCTGGCCTTTGATAACCCTGTCAGCTACACTGGGGGGGACAGCAGTGACAACCTGGTGATAGTGGGGCTTGAATCCCTACTTTCAGATCAGTAAGCCAGCACCCTACCACTGGGCCACCACTGCCCTTGATCTGTAAATGTAAATTTCAAAAAGGTTTGTGTAGATGGATTATCAAAATATAAATACCAAATCTGTATCGTCTTCTTTTCTTTTTTCCTTTCGGCTGCTTCCTTCAGGGGTCGCCACAGCGAATCATCTGTCTCCATCTCACCCTATCCTCTGCATCTTCTCCTCTTACACCCAATACCTTCATGTCTTCCTTCACCACATCCATAAATCTTATCTTTGGTCTTCCTCTAGGCCTTCTGCCTTTTAGTTCCAACCTCAGCATCCTACTACCAATATATTCACTATCCCTCCTCGGTACATGTCCAAACCGTCAAATTTGTATTATGATATACAAATTTGTATAGATATTCTTTTTATATTACAGTTCTAATGTGTAGAGTGGACTGATACTGACATCTTTGGATATAGTTTACATGGGAGAGGAAGCAACTGAATACATATCCTTTCAATCTTATGACTCTGGTAAATCCATCAGACTGCTTTCCAGAGAATTTTTCATACTCAGGAATTTACAGAGGCTTTAAGCTTCAAAGAGAACTGCTGAAAACTGAAACTACGCTCACATCAGCACCTGCATGTTAGATAATGGGCTTTGTGTCTGTGATTATTTTCAGAATTTCCCATTTCAATCATAATCAGGCATAAATCAGACTTTATCCCTGTGATCAGCTGCTCACCTGAAACGATTGTCTGCCTTAAGAACATCCATAACAGTGCCCATGGGAGGAGCCAGAACCTTATCCACAATCAACATAGTACCGTGGCGGCCATTTTTATCATGGGCAGCAATGCAAGCATTCTCGATGCAGAGGTTCTGTAAAGGACAGAGCAGCAATAAATTCATGATGGTTTGCTTTACCCATGAGGGACGCTGATTTTGTGTTTCTTTGATGACTGGCAGTGTGCAAGTCAGCCGTGGAAAACGTTAGGGTGATCCAGAGGAGAGGTTTCCGGTGATCTGCAAACTCCATTACGCAGAAGAAATATGAGACTTTTAAAGCATGAACTAAGCCACCAGTACAAAAACATAAATGCAAATTAAAGGCTTTGAAACCAATGTGATAATCATTGGGTTGTCAGAGGTTTCATCTCATCCTCAGACTTGAAAGAAACCCTGTAGCCCAGTCATCATCAGAAATGATCAAATGATTAAACAATTCACAAAAAGCCACAAAGACAAAACAATGTGTCATAAATTCCATGTTATGTAATGCGTATGTAATGTATCGTAGTGAAAGAGCGATGACTAGGCTGACTTTTGAACATGTGTGGGAAAGCAAACAACAAATGTCTTTTTCCAGGACAGATTTAGCAGTTCATAAAAACTAAAAAATATAACTCAATTTCACACATGTCCCCCTCGTTAGCATTAACAAGTCTCTGTCTTGTTAGACCTACAGTATGACGATAACTTACATTTCTATACACAAACACTCGAAGTTTAATTCCATCGAGGGTTTCTAACTCCTGTCCATGGTACAGACTCTTGGAGGAGAATTTCCCCTTCACAACATGGTTCCTCATCAGTTTTCTTATCTCGGGGGTCATAGTCAAGCTACCTGTTTCATGTGAAATAAATGTACATCTCATTAGGTTAAGAACATTTATCATTGCAAGTAAATAAATAAAAACTCTTGATTCCGACCTCTGAAGGCATCGTTTTGAGGCACGATTAGTGTATATATTTCTGAACCCGAAAGCTGAGGATTTAGACCAGCATCTGTGAAAAGCTTGGTAGCCGTGCTAACTTGTGGGACACCTTCTGCAAGTTCCTTTAAGGTCTTAACTATAATATAAAGAGGAAAAATGCTTCTATTAATATAACAAGAGACTGACAAGATTAAATTGAGTCAGAATGCTTGTGATGGTACCTGAGTCAGGAATGAGAAGCTCATTGATGTAATGGACAACTCCGTTGGTGCCCAGCTTATCTCTGTTTGTGACAATGGATTTGCCATTGAGGGTCAACTGGTCTCCATCACAACCCACCTCCAGCACTGTGCCCTGAAGTGTCTCCAATGGAGTCCCTGCCACAATGGACTCGGAGCAGTGCATGGTCTTCAGAATGTGGTAATTCAGCAAATCTGAGTTGTTTAAAGAATTATACTCATGTTCACTACGGTGTTCATTTTTAAGGCTTGTAGTTGAACAGATTATTGATTCCAGACATATAGAGGTAGCATTGTATGCCCTGCTAATGCACTTCTTCTACTGGTCTGTCATGGAGACGTCCAATCATTTTTTTTTTAAATGAGTTTTTTCATTAGGTTGTAAACAATCCAACAGTAGACAAACAAAGAAATGCTGTCTAGAATACATCCTAGTAGAGGTAATCAGACCCTTATAGTCCATTTCAAATAGCGGAACATTCATAAAACAAGATACAAGTAACTGTCACATAAATCATTATGAGTCCTGTTCTGGACGTTATAAACCTAAGATCAAGTTCAAAAACAAATAAGTGCCCGAGAAATTATATTTCAATTAGCTTTTTCAAAAAACCCTCAACTTTTCCATAAGCATGAAAAAAAAAAAAAAAAACTCGTTTTCCAGTAGTTTTCAGGACACATTTTCTCAATAGAAATAAAGCTTCAAACAACAGTACTATAGTACTAATCTGTTTCTGAAATGAAAACTCTTCACCTATCATTCCCTCACCAGACTCTTTATCAATCAACTTGTCATGTTACTGACAAACACGAAAGCACAAAATCCTTTCTCCTGAAGCTTTCTCTGTGGAAGGGAAAATCTACTGATAGACACTTAATCATCCAGAATGTATTTGTGTGCAGTAGCATTACAGTTTCTCTTCATTGGAACTATGAAGCTAAATCTTTTGCAATATGATATTGCTGCCGTGCACAAAATGAGTTTCACGAAGACACGGTTAGTCAAGGTTTGCGTGAACGATCGAAAATGACCACAACCTCAACCACACTGAATAAACCACAGGAATGAAGTTAAATGGGTTCTAGACGCCAGGCTATCTCTCCTGACACAATTAAAGGTAGGTCAGCTGAGGTAAAAGAGGTACTGACATTTAATGAATATGCTTATTTCGCTGTGAACTGGAGGCACAGTGACATAGTGGTTAGCACGTCCACATTATAGCAAGATGGTCCTGGGTTAGGGTCCTGAACTTGCATATTTCTATGTTGAGTTTGCCGCTTGCATGCATAAATTTTCTCTATGCACTCCCTGTTTAAATTGCCCTTAAATGTGAGTGTGCGTGGTTGTGTGTGTTGGCGTTGCGATGGTCTGGCAAGCTATTCATTAAAATAATAAAGACATAGAAGGGCTAGAAGATTCTGTGACGCCAGGAACATTTAGCCAGACCCAAAAAATGAAGGACACAGGGTATGATGAAAATGGATGCTCTTTCTTGTTGACAGGGAAGGCACTAGAGCATGGGGACATCGTAGTCACTGTTAGAGATGCGGAGAAACACGGAAATCGAACTAAAGCGGGGAGCTGGTGGAGCATGGAGCTGAGAGCCAGAGAGATCACAGGGAAGAGGGACAATCTTCTAGCACTGGAAGGAGCGGCCTGCTTGTCTTTATAGCCCGTGATTAAGTGGAATCAGGTGTGTGTGTTTAGCGCTCCACCTGCGTGTGACAGCCACGCCCCTCTCCAGCACGCAGACAGAGAGAGAGAAAGAGAGAGAGACGCCAAAATCAGAGTCTCTCACAACACAGACCATAACATATTGTACTGTATTCAATCATTTTTTCCACTTAATTTGCAGACCTATAGTATGAGTTACGGTAGTGTTAATTTCTGTTTAGAAGACAACGGAACGGATTAAGACCATTTACATTATTTTTAATGGGAAAAGTTGATTTGGAATTTGACCAGCCTTCGGGAACGAATTATGGTTGAGTACCGAGGTACCACTGTATATCATGCAGTTCCACACAGTCACACCGAGGGACAATTTGGAACAACCAGTTGGCTGAATGTTCATGTCTTTGGACTGTGGGAGGAAACCGGAGTAAGTACAGGGAGAACATGCAAACTTCACACACAAGTGCCCTTGCTGAGCTCGGGACTTGAACCCAGGACCTTCTTGATGTGAAGCTCACATGCTAACCACTACACCACTGGGCTACTTATAAAATCCATATTATTTTAAATTGACTTGCATGCACGTAAATGTCTGTATATAAATATAAACAGTACACTGTTTGTACAGTGGGTGATAGGGTGACACGGGGCCAGCACATCAGTCTCACAGCAAAAAGATCCTGGGTTCAAGTCTCTGGCTTTGCATGGAAATTGCATATTCTCCCCAAGCTTCTTCAGTATTCCCAGAGATCTGAATTTCGAATCCAGATAATGCTACAGCCGTCCGTAGTCGGGAGTCCATGGGATCTAACTGGCAGAGCTCTCACGGGAGGGAGGGACAGCATACGCTCACTTCCCTGTCACTCACACCGATCACGGGCATCTCCATCAAAGTGTGTTAAACTACCGCCAAATATGCATGGGCCACAGTTCGAAAAGATGTGGGAGGCTAGCATTACATGTCATGGACAATAAATGTGTATCTAAAAAAAAAAATAATAATAATAATAAGGTACTATAATAGAATATCTTCTATTCAGTTCATACTAAACTTACCTTTAAGAGCAACTGGATCACTCAAAATTCTGTTCAGCATGTCTTCAGGAATCTTCTCAAATGCTTCATTGGTTGGAGCAAATAGTGTATAGGAACCCTGATTCTCCAACACTGAGGTAAGACCAGCATCATCGACAGCTTGCTAACATAAAAAGAAAATTATTCTATGCGTAATGATCCTCATCTCTAAGATATCTAACATCTATACAATAACTATATCAACAATTGCTGACTGTATTCTATTAGATAATCTACTACAAGGATATCACCTTATATACCATTAGTGCAAAATAATTTTTGTCCAGCACACATCACTACAAAAAACAATAAATCATGAAGTGGGTGCAACTTGTGCTTTGCTAATTCCTAATGCTATCCAGCAGGCATTTGCACTAATTGTGGACTTATTCAATGAAATGCAACAAAACATGGAATGAAAGTATTTGATTGTGAGAATGTATATTTTTTTTGAATGTTGGGAATTACACTTTTTTTTTAAAGATTTTATTTTTATTTTTTCATTTTTAAATTCTATTTTTTAATGAAACCAGACTTTAGCATCCTACTGTGAAGAAAATGCCTTGGGATCGAATGGTCAGTTAACGGGAATTAGTCTCCTGCAACTGGAGGTACAGCTATCCCTCTGTGGCAACCTTTTCCTTGGTAAAGTATTTAATAGTAAGAATTTTTTATTATTTATTTTTCAAGAATTTGCATGTCTGTCTCCCTTTCGGCTTTTTCCCTTTTACTCGGGAGTCGCCACAGCGAATCATCTCATTTGCACGTTTGATTTGGCAGAGGTTTTTACATCGGATGCCCTTCCTGTCACAACCCTTTTAGCAAGGGACAGAAACACGCTGACGACTTTGCAGTGGACTCTTTACGAAAGTCAGCAATGGTTCTTTTACATGCCTCACAGCATAGACAGTGAGAGACATGGCCCGCCTTTGATAACCCAATTAGCCGCACTGGGAAGGGGGGGGGGGGGGGGGGGGGGGACGACGACGGGACGACGACGACAGTGACAACCTTGTGTAGAGTGGGACTTGAACCCCCAACCTTTGGATCAGCGATCCAGCGCCCTATACCACTAGACCACCACTGCCCCACTTTTCAAGAATTTGCATAAATTAATAAAATGCTAATATCTTATACTCACAGTCCAGTTTAGAGAATAATCAGTTATTCCTCTCTTTCATAAGCTATGAGTTCATATCGTATCAGAGTTTGGGGAATAACTATTAAATATCATATCAAAACATTTTAAGACAATTCTAGTTAGAAAATGGTGTGAACAGCATCATACCTGCAGTTTTGTCAGATCATCCTCAGTGTCAAGAAAAGACTGAACATTGTTGGTGATGGCTGTGATAACTCTGTCGACCACGTGCACTATTCCATTAGTGGCGGACTGGTCTGTCTTCACTAGCCTTGCACAGTTTACAGTCACAATCTAAAAAAATAATTTTCATAGTCATTCCAGAGGTGGTAACACATCTCCCCTATAGTTATTATTGACGCTATGATTTTAAATCCATTGATTTTATGCTAATTTTACAGCATTCTGAACATTTTTCAGCTCAAACACCAGTTGAAAAATAGGTTAGGGCTCAGTAGCTTGGCAGAGACAGATTCCATAGTGCAATATTGAGTAGCTTGGTCAAGGCAGAGATAAAGTAAACAGCATAGCGCTGGAGGCACTACTATAAACATGAATGCTGGTGTTGTTTTAGGTTTAGTCATAGCTGTTTAATCTGAAGCCACTTACTCCACTGGGATAGTGCTGGATATGAACATCAAAATCCTGGTACATTGAGGGGAAGGAGGATCCATGTTTGAGGTCATCGGAAGTCAAGCGTTGGTTAATCATGTGGTAGTGCAGTGCATTCAGGAGCTCAATGTTGACATTGCTCACCAAGGCATCAAGAATCTCCTAACATAGCAGCATATCATTTTCACTTTTTATCAATCAATCAATCAAGTACATTAACTGCCACATGTAGTGTGCAATCTGTGCATTGTGTGTATGTAGTAATCTTGGCCTGGGTTGTACATTGATGTATGAAAAGTGAAATGTGTACTACAGTGCACTCACGATGGGAAGAGCAGACCAGGCTTCATTACTTGGTGCAAAGAATGTGAAACTGCCAGGTCCCTCAATTTCCTCTCTCAGTTTTGCCCTTTCAGAGTACATCTTCGTAGTGGTGGCTCCAACCATCCCCAGGGTATTGTAGATATTCACCAGGGGAAGAGCTGGTGGAGACCAAGAATATTACTACAGTAGTAATATCCCTATGAATATTCTCAGTAAATAAATAAAAACAAAAGCCAGGGAATTTAGCAATGGTCAAAATTACAAAATATACATTCCAACCTGCAGGACAGCCCTTCTCGCCAAGCACCTTTTCATACCCAGGACAACATTCATATGTCACCACACTGTAAAGCAAAGATCCAGAGAGTAATTTAAACTTATCACAAAAGATTTCACTTTGATGAAAACTGATTCATGAATTGCATACAGGGGAAAATTGTTGATCATCTTCTATTATAAATTTATATATATTTTTGTTTTTCATCAACTGTTTACACGGATATCAGGTGCAACAACAACAACAACAACTAGTTATAAAAATAACAAAAAGATCATCCTTTAACGTCCCCTTTTCCATTTATTTGTTTGTTTGTTTGTTTCATACAACCTGAAGTAAAACAGCATTATTTTACATACAGCTCTCCCTGTGCTTGCGTGGGTTTCCTCTGGTACGCCAGTTTCCTCCCATAGTCCAAAAGCAGGCACAGTAGCCTAATTGGCTGTTCGTAATCACGCCTAGATGGGAGTGCATGTGTGTGTGTGTGTGTGTGTGTGTGTGTGTGTATGGTTGTGTGAGTGTTGGCCCTACGATGGCCTGGCGAGCTGTCCAGGGTGTATTCCGCCCTCACCCAGAGTTGGCCGAGCTGAAGACCAGCCTCCCCGCGACCCTAATTAGGATTAAGTCGGTTAGAAAATGAACGAATGAATGTTTTTGCATACGATATTTTTATACAACACTTTTGGTGACGCTGCACTTTCCTTTCCTCTTCCTTTAATGGCTTGAGGTGTCCTTGAACACGGCACCGAACCCCCAACTGTGCTCAGGGCACCACAATGTGACAGTCCACTGGTCCTGTGTGTGTGCGTGTGTGTGTGTGTGTGTGTGTGTGCGTATGTGTATATATATATATATATATATATATATATATATATATATATATATATATATATAATGTATGTGTGTGCTCACTTTGGATGGGTTAATACAGGGCTATAAAAATGGAAAAAAAAAAAAAATAAATAAAAATCAAATTAAGATTGCTCAGTACAGTAAAGGACATAAGTAAAACAAATCCAAGCTCAGAACCATTTCTATTCATATTTAATATTAACAAGACAGTCTAAGATATTATTAAATGTTCTTGCCTGCTTTTCTTTTGTGCATTGTTCCTATGAGTCCTAGTGTTATACTCGCTGAATTTTTTTCACACATCAGTGTACACAAACACTAGACACACTGAACTGTTCCACATTGTTTCCATCGAGACATGTTTCCAATAACTGTCCTCCGAGACTTCACTTGGACCTGGAGAGTCTTAAAATTTAATTCATTTTGGGAAAATCCAGTGACACATCACCAGCCAGAGGAACCTCCAGAGAAGGAGTTTTTTGAGACACATACTGAAGTAATATCTCCTGCCAGGGTAAACAACAGAGACGTTTTCCAAAGACCTGCTATGATAACATGCGAAGGTGCAAACACAGGGCTTCTGGAAATGAGGAACATTAGGTTACTGTGGGATTTTTTTTGGGGGGGGGGGGGGGGGCACAGAACTGTGGCTAATTTAATAATGAAAGCGAAAGTCTTGCATTTGATGCCCAGAAAATATTCTCTTCACAGAAATTAATTGTTAATTATTTATAGCTATTTCAGAGGGTTTGAGGGAAGTCTTACAGGTTGCAAATTGTTTCAACTTACTGTTGTCCTATAATTTAAAAAATAATTAAATAAATAATAATACATTTCTATACTGGGCACATTTTCACAGGCATTAGAGCAGCATAAATGGCAAGCTGTTCAGGGTGTGCCTCACCTTCACCACGAATCGGTTGAGAAGGGCTCTGGCCTTCCTAAGGCCCTAATAGTATTAAGTGGGTCAGAAAACATGACATGCATGACAGCTCACTAGATATTTTAATAAGAATAAAAATTATATCACAAATTAAATGCTGCAACTTTTACAATCACCAAATTTCCGCCGAATTAAATAACTATGAAAATTCTCGGCCACCATCCTCAAAACACCAACTGGCAGAATATCTTTTTTAAAGAATGATGTTTCATACTGGTATTTTCTTCCAGAGCCTTATGGCATCCACAGCAAATCAAACTGTTTTTTTTTTTTCATAATCTAATTTCTCTGTAATAAGGTGACCGCTTCACGAACCTTGCATTATTTTACTATGCTTTATTTTAAAGTATTTTATGTTGTGTTTGTAATTCTCCTAAATGATCTCCTAATTTAAAATAATAGATAGAGCCTTTGTTAAGTAATCCTTAGTATAGGATGTCCGAAGACTTCAGTCAGACGAAGAAAAAAAAAAGAGAAAAAAATCCGAGATTAAGGAATGGGGTACACTTGTAAAAGTAGAAAGCAGATTGAACTGATTATCATAACAGATGGTAACTCAACTCCTATTTGTTATCCGCCAGCATAAACAATGATGGTAGCCATGGACATTGGACAAATAAATAGCAAGGCAGGAGAATTTAAACACAGTGTATATTCAATTTCCAAATAGCACAGTAAGTTTTCCACCAGAAGAGTTGCGAAAGCTGTAAAAGACCTATAGACAAAGGAAATCTTCACTATATTTAATATATGACTTGCCATCAGATGTACAACCAAATCCAGCTGATTCAACACAGTGTCTCATTGTTGGTGAAAATTTCAGTTCCTATAATAGCAGGGATGTCAAAACAAACAACACACTTCCCTCAGCAACGCTCATAATTATGTACCACTCTTCTCATACAGTATATTAATATGCTTTTTTGACAGAACTACCACAGCAACGAAAACGCCCGTGGTGGATTCTCAGTATGGCCATGCATGGCCTCTTTTGCAAGCAAAATTACGTGACAGGCTACTGGATCGAGACTGAGTTGGAAGCCTACTATGGAGCCCTAAACATGTAAACATTTTAAATGAACGATTACCGTAAGTCAGTACACTGTTATACACAGCATGTACACAAGCCGCTGACTCTAAAGTTACTCATTCACTCATCTGCCAAACTGCTTAGTCCTACTATGGTCACAGGGAGGCTGGAGCCTGTCTCAGCCAACATTGGGTAAAAATGGGGTGCATCCTGTACAGCTTGCCAGAGCATCAGAGCCAGCATACGCACAACCATTCACACTCACTCACACCGAATGCACATGTTTTTGGTGGACCGTAGGAGGAAACCATATTACCTGGAAGAAACCCACGCAAGCACTATACTATACACTGAAATTCGAACCCAGGACCTTCTTGGTGTGAGGCAAATGTGCTAATCACTACACCACTGTGCCGCCCACTGTAAAGTCAAAATATCTTATATTATTTCATGAAGGATATACAGGGATCCCTTGCTACTTCGTGTTTCAATTCATGCGGCTTCAGTGCATCGCGGTTTAAAATAAATAAATAAATATTCATCGAATTAAAAAATAAGGAAATTAAGGAGGAATATGGGAAAAAGTTAAGGAAAATGCCACAAAAACAAGGCCAATTATGCAAAAAAAAAAAAAAAAAATCAACCCTAAACCAACACAAAACAAAAAACAACCCAAAATCTCCCATCAAAAGTAATGTACTTATATTGTACTGTATCTGAGTGTGCACGTGCATCTGCGCGAATGCGTGCGCGCGTGTATGTATGTGTGTCATCGTCTTCTCATGCAATACCATCTACTGTATATGTGTGTGTATTTATATTTTATTTACATTTTATGTTATTTTTTAATGTTTAATTGTTATTATAAGTATTTATAGCATTGAATATGTATTTATTGATATTATATACACATACACATGTATGTATACGTCAGTCGGGGGTGTGTGTGTGTGTGTGTGTGTGTGTGTGTGATCCTACTTTGCAGATTTCGATGGTTGTGTGGGGATCTCGGTCCCAATTAACCGCGGAAAGTGAGGGATCCCTGTACACTGGTTCTTAACTGGAGCTGAAAAAGCGTATAAGCATATACAGTATATAACTGGAAACACAACAAATGTGTGCCAGTGAAAAGAAAACGAATGAGAAACCAGACAACATACATTTTTCTAAATGGGTCAGATGAATGAACTCCAAACTAACATGGGCCAGTGGAGACTTAATATGAATATGCTGTCACTGCATTCTGAGTATCACAAAGACACACCTTAAAATAAATACGGTAATGTTTAATCAAGGAATTAACTGTACTTTATTTTAGATATGTTGGATTGTGGTGCAGGGTGGTCCGAGTGGTCAAAGATCAATGCATCGATTCATTCATAGCAAAGCCCAGAATGTATTTATATGTATTAATCTAAGATCAAACTCCAAAGAGGACCGACACATATACTGGTCTCGAACAATCACCTTCCATCACGGCTTTAACTTAGTGCCAATAGTAATCCCAATGACAGTCCTTTCACATGCTTTCCATAATCCATATATCCATAATCCATATATCCATATACAAGCTTTCTAGGGACCTAATTGCTATCATGCGTAAAACAAAGAAAACCAAATTTCCTCCCCCACAGGGCACACAGTCACTAGCCATGCATGGGTTTACTCGTGTAAAGACCACAGAAAGCTTGCAAGAGTCCAACAAAGTCCCCGGTCAGTAAGGCTAAGCTAGCCCGTGTTTATATTTGGTTCACACAGTCACACCCGGTGACTAATTACTAATTTCTTTGTTTTATTTTTTATTATAACAGATATAATTGTCAAGTTCTGTAAATTTTATAATAGTTCAGACTAACTGCTTTTCAAGTTGAAATGCCCAAAAATGCACCTCTCAGCCTTTCAAATTTCAAAACTTTGTGGGCTGAGGAGCTGCTGCGCGCCTCGGCCGCTTCGCGACCTCGAATGGCAGCTTTGCTGCCATAGTGTACTCACTTATTTTTTGACCACTACAGCACTGGCAAAAGCAGTAAGCCGAGTTGAAGATCAAATCTGGAGATGTGAGATGGTGATAATACCTGCGGAGCCCTCATTTCTCACAGGAATACTAATACATTCATTCATTTATTTTTTTTAAGCTGGACAATTCTAATTACGGTCTCAGCTGACTCTGGGCCAAGGCAGGGTACACCCTGAACAGCTCACCAAGGCCAACACAGTTACAAATACTGTATTCATACTCACTCGCACACCCAGGGGCGATTTGGAACCGCATGTTTTTAAAAAAGTAGGAACCTGGAGTAACCTGAGGAAACCCACATGGAGAATATGCAAGCTCCATACAGAAACGCTCTGAGAAATAGAACCTGGAAGCGTCTTAGTCTGAGGCGGATGTGCTAACCACTGTGCCACTGAATATTAATTCATAAATTGTTGGTAAAGCAATTTAAAAGTACAGTGTGTAAGATTTAGAGGTCCAGTGGTGAGTTTCCATGCCAGTATGGCTCTGGTCTACTTTAGATACATGGCGGTGCAAGATGATGGCTTCCATAAATGGAGACCCACCACCCACCTAGAAATAAATTATTCTTATTTAGATATAGCCCTCATTCTCAGACTCTGAAACTCAACCACTTTTTAATGATTATAGACTATTCAAAATTTACTCATACATTAATTTTCTGAACAGCTTAATCCTACTTAGAGTCCCAGCCAACTCTAGGTGAGGGTAGAGTACACCCTGGACAACTTGCCAGGCCATCACAGGGCGGAAACACACTGACAGCTATAAAGCTACTCTTGATGAAAGTCAGCATTTGTTCTTTTACAGCCTCTCACCATAGACACCGAGAGATATGACCGGTCTTCGATAACCCAGTTAGCTGCACTGAAGGGACAGCGGCAACAACCGTTGATAGTAGGGCTTGAATTCCTGGCCTTGGGATCAGTAATCCAGCACCTTACGACCGATTTATAATTTCTGCTAATAGACCCTCCAGAATGTTGCACACTTACACACTGCACCTTTACTTTCTGAAGCTCTGGTATTTCTTTAGGTGGTTGATTAACATTCTACCATTAACACAAATAACAACCAGCCCACATGGGACAGGAGAATACCGAGAAATTGGCGTGATTTAGGAATGAAGGGATTAATAGTGCCTGTGCCAACCCTTCAAAGAAATGTTATGGTCATACTGCATGTATAATATGGAAAGAAGTGTTTATGGGGAATTCAGCAACAGACTCCAAGTATGTGGAATACAAATGTATGATAAAAAGTTCGCCCAATCAGTACAGACGCTCCCCGACTTACGTTCATTCATTTTACGTATCCTTCGATTTAAAAAAAAAAACAAAAAAAACTTATAAGTTGAGTTTAGCGTGCTCTGTCTGTAGTACGAGATGTACCTACGTAGTACGCTGATGTAATACGCTACTTCCGCATGACACTGTGTCCATTGCTTACAAACGACAGACTGAACGTTCCCCTCCATCTTCCCAGTTCTCCGCGTGTTTCCCTTGTGTTAAGACACCATCTCTGTTATCTTCGTGTTTACACCATTTTTGCAGACTTTTGCAACACTTAGCAAATATGGTTGGTCAGAAGCGTAAGCCTACTAGTGATGGTGGAAATCCGAAAAAGCGGCAAGCCATCACGTTAGAAACGAAGATGGCTATTATCAAGAAAATTGATGCTGGTGAGAAACATGTGAATGTTGCACATTTCTTCCAAATGGCTCCGTCGACCATTGGAACAATTTATAAGCAGAAAGATCGCATCACAGAGCATGTTAAAGGTTCAGTGGTGATTTGATATTATTTTACAATGTTATATTTATAATAATTGATTTAGGGGTGTTTTATGAGATACGGTAATGGTATTTATGCATGTGTAGTACATTATGAGCGTCATATGTCACTGGAACATACAGTAACAACTTACATTTTTTTTTTTTTTTCAACTTACGTTCGGCCGTCTGGAACCGTAAATTGGGGAGCGTCTGTAACTTTGTTTATGTTTTAAACACTTGAATTTGTTTACGTGTGAAACATCACACTGCAAGTTTTAAACACACAAAGCCAGCGCACACGCAGCAGAGATAAGTCCCGAATTTCGTACCTCCAGGCTCCAGTGATATTTTGATAAGAAATGGCTTTCTTATGTCTCATATAAACCTCCTAATCTCACCTCAACTGACCGGAAAATATCCAGACACACAAAGAAAGAGATTGTTCTTCTGAAGCATGGGCTTCTACACCCCCAAAGAGTGAAATCAGGTTCAAGCAGATAGGCTAAATTTTGTTTTCACAAGTTTGTATCCTTTCACAGCCTGAACTCATAGATTACACAAACACACACACACACACACACACACACACACACACACACACACACACACACACACACACACACACACACACACACACACACAAACACACAGAGGATGAGGGGTTATTCATGAATGATTTACGTGTGTTTGGGGCATATGAGATCCCTTGACCGGACTCAGTGCAAGCAGTCATTTCCTAAAGATATCTGAGCACCCACAGCAACTTTCACTTCCTCTCTGGCGTTCATGAGAATGTTATAAAAGAGACACTGTTAATAAAGGAAAAGATGAATAAAACAAGTCCTCTTCTGTCTCACAGTCCTTTTACTTATAGCTCACAAACCCTCGGTTAGCCTTCAAGAATGATGCATTGTGGTGATAAAAGTGTTCGTATATGTGTCTCCGAATGTAACACTCTGCACATGTGGTTTCTCTTCGAGCCTCATATACATGTCTGTGGAATGTTCAGGCTAGTAACCAATAACACTTTTTTCCATACTGTGGGAACATTAAACTTGACGTCAATCAAAGAGAGCTTCTGTAGAGTCTGGAGCAACACTTTGAGCCTGACTCAATCCCCATGGCATAGAGGAGACCACAGGATAACAATCAACAATGTGAATAATTCAGCCTCACATAGACTCAAAGCAGCATGGAAAAGGACACACATGGAAGCCATTATTACATCAGTTCTTCAAACTGAACTCGCCATCAGAAATTTACGAGATAACCACATATCCTAAAAAGGTAAATAATACTGAAGTAGAAAGAAATGGGGGGAAAAAGCAGTACATCCTCATAATTATGGAACCAGGCTACTGATACTTATTAAAATTTGAAAATATGAATATCCACATATATGATAAAGGTAAAAGGTAAAAAAAAAAAAAAAAAGTCTGCTGGGCTTTTTACACCCGAGCCATAGTGGCTCATCAGGCCGGTGCTTATCCCCGGTTTCTGTAGTGTGAAGCAACTAGGGGTTCAACTCCTCCCGGATGGGACGCTAGTCCATCGCAGGTTACCTTCCCAGTATATTTTTACTGGTACCCATTTATACTACTGGGTGAACAGAGGCACACTTGTGGTTAAGACCTTGCCCAGGGGTCTTAGCACAGTGGGGGTCTAACTGGAATTTGAACTCACAATCTACCGATCATGAGCCCAGCACCCTAACTACTACACCACCGGCCCCACATCCACATATATGATGTATAACAAATATAGATTTACATTTAAATTTCTGAATCCTATCTCCATTTATGCTCCTCTAACACTGTTTTCTTGTCGCTGTTCTGTTTTTTTTTTTTTATTTTATTTTATACATACTCTTTAGATTGCCTGAGCAACTGAACCAAAATGGTCCACACATGAAATCTTCCATGTTCTAGGAATGCTACTCCAATGTCAGTACCAATATTTAGTTCCATACTGTCTCATTTGACATTTGAGCTACACAATATAAAACTAGCTTAATTTATTCTTAAAATCTTAGCTCAAATGTCCAATAAGACAATTATACCCATATTTTAAAATGCTTTTTAAACTAAAATTTCATTGAACTTACTTGTATCACATTACCGGATAGTATGCTTACGGATAATTGAATTACTCCAACATTATTTGTGATACAGTATGTGTTGTTTTGTAGATTCTAATACACCGTCCAGCCCAAAAATCTCACAACAACAAAAAAATATATATATATTTTGCTGCACTGCTGTTAACCTTGATTACCATGTGTATTCACCATGGCATTGTTGATTCAGTTGGTCCGGTCAAGGCTCAGCGACATTACATAGTAATAAAATGACGTCGGCCAATGACCTGAAAATACAGAATGACCAGATTTCCCCCAATGGCACAGATATAAAATTGAGGCTCAGACAGTGAAGCAGTGGTTCAGGGACCATGAGGAATGATTTTCACCCATAAACTGGCACCACAGAGAAGACTTTATTGTGGGTTCGATTTTCCCCGTAATCAATTCAACATGTTGGTGAATAATGAACCCAACACTGGATTGAAATGAATGTTGGTATAGCCACCAGCGTGTTTCGGAGCTGCGATGGCCTGGCGAGCTGTCCAGGGTGTTTCTGCCCCTTGTTAAAGGGTTGTGTCTGGAAGGGCATCCAACGTAAAAACCTATGCCAAATCAAACATGCGAATCAGGTGATTCGCTGCGGCGAACCCTGGAAAATGGAAAAAGCCGAACGAGAAAGAAGTTGTTATGTTATTGAAGTACAGTATGTCAAAACTTGATAAACGAAACCTTTTTTTTTTTTTTTTTTTTTTTTTTTTTTTAATCAGTGGCACAATTGTCCGGGGTAACACTTCTGCAATCCTCAGGTGTCTTTCAGGCTCCACCTGGGAGCATGAGTCAGTTGTCAGTTCACTCTTACTTGTCACATAATCCCCAATTCAGCACTTGTGCTTCTTGGTGGGAAGAATACTGGAGGCGTGATAATCCCAGGAGCCTTTTCTGGTTAAAGGTTTAGAATCCGAGTGGTTATTGCCAAATATTTACTTTGGATTCCTATATGTACTTGTTACTTCCCTTCACTGTGTTGTTTGGCCTGAACAGTGTTGGGATTGAGTTAACGGAGTAAAATTCTTCCAGCCATTAGTATGTATGAGTCAGCTTGCTTCCACATTACAAATATTCATTTGAGAGCTTTTCCTATTGAAATCCCCAGGATTCAAAACCTCAACTATTATAAGCTTTTTCATGGTTTTTTTTTTCATGGCTTTCAGAGAAACCCAACAGATATGCAATATATCACCAATATAGCATAATAATACAATAAGACATGATGAGAAAGCAGTGTTGGCTCAGTGGTTAAGACTCTGGTTTGGTAATTAAAAGGTCAGGAGTTCAAACCACAGGACTGCCAGGTTGCCACTGTTGGGTGTACCATGTTGTAAAGGGTGGTGTACCATGACCAACCATCTGACTGGAACTTCTGAACAAGTAGGGAAATGCCCAATCAAAATAATTCTAAATTATTTGAAGCAAATAAAGGCTTTTTAGTGAATAGTGGATAAGTCTTATGTGCAGACAAAACTGCAGTTTTGGGCTTTTTTTCTTTCTGGCAAATTTTACCCTTTATTAGGTTAATTGGGAGGCTGGCGACCATGCCAGGCAAGTTTAGCCAAAGGCAGGGTACAACATGAACAGCTCCCCAAGCCACTACAGGGCCAACACACACACACACACACACACACACACACACACACAAACCATTTATACTCACGTTCACACCAAGAGGGAACTTAGAATATCTATTGTGCTTAATGTGCATGTCTTTGGCCTGTAGGAGGAAACCAGAGCACCCAGGGCAGAACCCATACAAATAGGAAAAACTCCAAATAGAAACACCCTTGCATGGGTAATTTTTTTGACAATAATAATGGTATGCAGATAGTATAAAGGAAGCCATACTCCATGGTATGAAGCAGACGCTTCCAGAAATAGTCATTAAAATATTTTACCAGGGCAAAATTTTAAGTTACTTGAAAGCTAGTGGTCCTCACAGAATACATAATCCTCATATTTCAAGAACTTTCATCTCCTGAGGCTATAGCAGCCGCTATCTTTATCATTACTGTTGCTTGAGCAGTGACTGGAAAAATCCCCACAAAGTGCTGACCTGTTTCAATTTACTGCAGATTCTTATAAAATGTACCTTATTTTCTTTATTTTTATCCATTTAATGATCATAAAAATGCAGAATGTAAATAAAGTATAAATCTATAGCACCATATCATTATGTCACTCACTGGTGATCGCAACATGCAGAACACTATGTTTATATTTATTTACAACCACGTTCCATATAAAGTAACAAAATCGTGCAATTTCATGTGGACCCTGTCCTTAAAAAATTATACTCGTATGTTGTCCCCGAGTGATCCCATGGGATAATGAACACTTATTCATGACCTTTCTTTCTTTGTAGTTGACTAAGTTGTTGGCTATGTTAATGAAACCATAATGTTCTTCTAACAGAAACCAGACTGAATAGTGGGGAATTAATCAGAAGATGAAGACCACATAGGAATTTCGCCAGATACTGGGAAAAAAAAAAAAACACTAACGCCATTCATGAATTTCTTGCCTCAGTGGTTGGAATTGCAAAATCACTGCTATTAAGGTAATAATATGCAGTGCACCTTCCAGCACAGTTATGCTCGAAGACTTTTGTTCTGTTTGCACACTTGTAAAGCAAAGTAAAATTTACCTGCAGTTCACCACAGTAAATAACTCAACCCTGACAATGATAAAGCACTTACCACCCTGCTGGAGAACCTAGTTGGATCTGAACAACAACCAGCTGTCCAGAAACACAGCTAAATGCTAACATGGAAACAATTTCTGAAGTACTGCAGCTAATGCAATATTGTGAACAAATTATTTTCAGGAAAATAACCCAATGATCTCTTGAGACCCCACTGTGCTCATATAAGGACATCACATTTTCTCTTTGTGTATTTCTTTGTACTGTACTGTAATACCTATTTATAAGGGCATTCGGGTATTAATATTTTCCCAACTTTTCCTTTTTAAAGACACTGATCAAGACCAATACTTATCAGATGGTAATAAACAGAAGCAGAGTAAAGAAATGGCAAAACTATCAACATTGTGGTTTATAGGTCTTAGGCGGTTATGGAGTTAGAAAAAAAATGTTTTTAAATCATCCTCCTGAGAAGTCCTGTTTAAGCTGACCAGCATCCAGCTTCCAAAACTCACTATGATGCTGTCAATCAAATTATTTTCCAGCTTTCGGATTATTTGAACAAGATAGGTAGGTAAAGTCTGTTGGGTTTTTACACCCGAACCTTGTGGCTCATCAGGCCGGTACTTATCCCCGGTTTCCAGAGCGTGAAGCGACCAGGAGTTTAACTCCCCCTGGATGGGACGCTAGTCCTTCGCAGGTTACCTTCACAGTGAGGGTCTCAGTGGGATTCGAACTCACAACCTCCCGATCATGAGCACGGCACCCTAACCCCTATGCCACCGGCCCCACTGGGGCTGAACAAACTGGACAGCCAATACTTATCTACAACATTGCATGAGAAGCAGTATAAATATAGCGTATAAATTTATATATTCAAGAGAAAATGTTTGCTAAGTTTTAAAAATTATTATTGTTATTATTATTTTTTATTTATTTATTTTCATTTTTAAGATGAATGAATGTTCAGTTCATTTTCTGTAACCGCTTCATCCTAATTAGGGTCGCGGGGAGGCTGGTGCCCATCCCAGCCAACTCAGGGCGAGGGCAGAGTACACCCTGGACAGCTCGCCAGGCCATCGCAGGGCAGAAACACGCTGACGGCTTTTCAGCCTACTCTTGTCGAAAGTCAGCAATGGTTCTTTTGGCCGGCCTTTGATAACCCAGTTAGCTGCACTGGGGGATGAATGAATGTTATAAGAAAATTCTTCATGCCATGGTCTTTATCATAAATGTCCCCAAAACATTTTTTTTTAACTTTAAATATGTAACTCCAAGTAAAGAATCAAATTCCAGACAGAATCAGCAGATACTGTAGTGCTTGCCACTCTATGGTTAGAACATCTATAGGTATCTGTAAAATGACGTCATGGCTATTGATAGAAAATCACATGGGTGGTATGAACTCACGTTGGTTTGCCGCAGATTTTGCGTCGATACCACTGCTTGCAGTTGGTGAAGTACTTCTTATTGGTTCCTTGGATCTTCTGCATAGCGCAAACATTGGGGCTGCAAAAAAAAAAAAACTTGCATGAAGTTATTACTGAAACGAGTCACGTGAGTTGCATCAATCGCGATACATAGACAAAAGCGAAAGAAGTTTTGAAGGACTTTTTGTGGTGTCCATGCATCATGTCCTGTCTCAGCCTAACACGAAGACACCACCGCGTCCTTTTTCATTCAATACGAAAGTATTAGAAATAACAACGAGAGAATTGCAACACCGCAGTTCCAAAAGTCTGCAGAAAGTCTGGAATAACCGCTCCCTACCCATGCTGTCTTCCTCTTATCTTGCTGTGTTGGAGAACAGACTGATACGGTGATTTTGCGAGCACCGCGGCGATGAAAGTAACAGCAAGAGCGCACAGAGTCAGCCGCTTCATGATGCCGTGATTTCCGCCACACTACATCCAAGAGGACGCGCGTCTCTAAATACCGAGACAAGCGCCCAGGCTGTGGGCGGGGCTTACCAACAACCGCTGGATGAGATAATGGAGGTTCACCAACTTTTTTTTTTCCAGCTGTGCTCCACCCCTCTGTTTAAAAGTAGGATTACTGTACTGTAGTTTCTTTTCCAATAACCTACCTTACCCGACAAAGGAATTCGCAGGCATGTGTAGGGGAGAACGGGGAAAATGTCAGGGTGAGATGGTAAAAAAAAAAAAAAAAAAATTAAAACCAGGACTTAATAAACGCTTGAATACAAGTCTTTGCAAATTAAAATGTGCTACGGATTTTTTACAATCTTCGTCATGACAGGAAAATCCCCCTGCCTCCCCCAATATAATACTGTAAACCCACAAACAGGAGGATGGCAGTGGTGGCTTAGTGGTAGAGGTGCTGGATCACTGATCCTAAACTTGGGGGTTCAAGCTCTATTCTCCACGGGTTGTCACTGTCCCCCCCTCCCCAGTGCAGCAAACTGGGTTATCAAAGGCCGGCCATGTCTCTCACTGTCTATGTTGTGAGGCTCATGTAAAGGAACCATTGACAAGAGTAGGTTGCATCGCCATCAAGCATGTTTCTGTCCTGTGATGCCCTGGTGAGCTGTCCCGGGTGTCCTCTGCCCTCACCCTGGGCTGGGATGAGCGCCAGCCTCCCCACGACCCTAATTAAGATTAAGCGGTGACAGAAAATGATGAACAAACAGAGGATATTCTACTGGGAAAAATGGGACATGAGTGACGTTGAAGAAACCCTAAATGTGTAAGCGTTGTGTATTAAATGCACTGAGGTATATATATACCATGCATTCAGGTAAAGCAATTTTCCTTGTTCATGCAACAGTGACAATAAAGATATCTTTATCTTTATGATTAAAGGAGCAGGCACTTAGCAGTTTTCAATTTCATGCAATTTTAATGTATTATAACATGCAGACATCCATAATTTCACTTTCTTCAGATATTTACTAGTTAATATCTGATTTGTTAGTTTAAACTTGTAGCAGTAGTAGGCCTCCGTCAGTCTTGAGGGACTATGGAGCTGCACTCTGGCTGGTGTCTCGTCTGGTGGTACAACTTCGGGTGTGGCTGGTCAGCCCGATCTGGGAATGGCAGTCCCTTCCGCATTTGGTACAGAGGAAGACTGGATATGGTCTGCTGGTTTGGTTTGCAGCCTTCCGTCTCTGCCTCTTGGTCTCGGACGGTTCTGCAAGCGTGGTGTTGAACTTTGCGAACTTGCTCTGACTGTCACCCTCCAAGCTGACCACTCTGAGGCGGTGACTTCCCAGGTGTTGCGGTATGCTCCCAGGACCTTCAGGTTTCCCTTGCAGACGGCATTATAGCACAGATGGGCTCTGCCTGTTTGGTGGTGCTCTTGGGCCAATTCTCCATACAACAGGTCTTTTGGGATCCGACTAGTAGTAGTGGATGAGAGTGTTGCCAAACAGCATAGGATAGTGGTGTACAGGATGACGCTGATGGTGAGAAAGGTGAAGAAGGCAGAGGCAGAGCAGAAGACAAAGTGGTGGAAGGTGAAAAAGGAAGAGTGTCGTGTTGTCTTCAAGGAGGAGTTGAAACAGGCTTTGGGTGGTCAGGAAGTGCTTCCAGATAACCGGACAACTACAGCAAATGTGATCAGGCAGGCAGGTAGGAGAATACTTGGTGTGTCCTCTGAAAGGAAAGTAGATAAAGAGACTTGGTGGTGTAATGAGGAAGTACAGGAGAGTGTACAAAGGAAGAGGTTAGCTAAGAAGAAGTGGGACATTGAGAGGACTGAAGCAAGTAAACAGGAGTACAGGGAGACACAGCATAAGGCAAAGGTAGTGGTCTCAAAAGCCAAACAGAGGGCATATGATGACTTGTAGGCTAGGATGGATGGAAAGGAGGGAGAAAATGATTTATACAGGTTGGCACAGCAGACAAATACAGTGTGATTAAGGACAGAGAGGGAAATGTATTGACTGATGACAGAAGTGTGCTGGGAAGATGGAAAGACTACTTTGAAGAGCTGATGAATGAGGAAAATGAGAGAGAACAAAGAGTAAAAGAAGTGACTGTTGAGGACCAGGAAGTAGCAATGATCAGTAAGGGTGAAGTGAGGAGGGCATTGAAGAGGATGAAGAGTGGAAAGGCAATTGGTCCTGATGACATACCTTTGGAGATATGGAAGTGTCTAGGACAGGTAGCAGTAGACTTTCTGACAAGAACATCCAACAAGGTCTTAGAGAGTAAGAGGATGCCAGAGGAATGGAGGAGAAGTGTGCTGGTGCCCATTTTTAAGAACAAGGGAGAAGTGCAGAGTTGTGGCAATTACAGAGGGATAACGTTGATGAGCCATACAATGAAGTTATGGGAAAGAATAGTGGAAGCTATTGATAACCCAGTTAGCTGCACTGGGGGCAGAGGGAACTGCATGGTGACTTTGTGTATGTGGAGAAAGCATATGACAGGGTGCCGAGAGAGGAACTGTGGTATTGCATAAGGATGTCCAGAGTGGCAGAGAAGTAGGTTAGAGTGGTGTAGGACATGTATGAGAGATGTAAGACAGTGGTGAGGTGTGCATGACAGAAGAGTTCAAGGTGGAGGTGGGACTGCATCAAGGGTCAGCCCTGAGCCCCTTCTTGTTTGCTATGGTGATGGATAGGCTGACAGACGAGGTTAGACAAGAATCTCCATGGATTATGATGTTTGCAGATGACATCGTGATCTGTAGTGAGAGCAGAAAACAAGTGGAGGAAAATCTAGAGAGGTGTAGGTATGACCTGGAAAGGAGAGGAATGAAGGTAAGCCTCAGTAAAACAGAATACATGTGTGAATGAGAAGGACCCAAGATGAACGGTGTGCAGGCAGGTTGGAATAGTTGGAGCAAAGTGTCCGGTGTGATGTGTGATAGAAGGGGATCGACAAGAATGAAAGGAAAAGTATACAAGACGGTGATACAGCCAGTGATGTATGATTTAGAAACAGTGGCACTGAGGAAAAGACAGGAGGCAGAGCTGGAGGTAGCAGAGATGAAAATGTTGAGGTTCTCTTTGAGAGTAACAAGGATGGACAGGATCAGGAATGTGGGACAGTCAGTGGGAAAGCACATGTAAGATGTTTTGGAGACAAAGTCAGAGAGGCTAGATTGAGATGGTTTGAACATGTACAGAAGAGGGATAGGGAATATATTGATAGTAGGATGCTGAGGTTGGAACTTCCAGGCAGCAGGCCTAGAGGAAGACCAAAGAAAAGATTTATGGATGTGGTGAAGGAGGACATGAAGGTAGTTGGTATAAGAGATGAAGATGCAGAGGATAAGGTGAGATGGAGGCAGATGATTTGCTGTGGCGACCCCTGAAGGGAACAGCCGAAAGGAAAAGAAGAAGAAGAAGACTCTTAAGCCAAGTTTCAGAATGATTTACTTTAGAACATTGAGGCTGATGCAGATAATTGTTTCATTGTACACTACATGGGAGTAGACGAAGAACACAAAATAGTTTTATGTTTTATTTTTTACATTATAAGTTACATATAAGTTTGTTTTGGGGATAATGTCTAGTAGTATATATGAGAATGGCATAATTTCATTGGTGTGCTATATCATGATAATCAGATACAGTAATAAGCAATTATTCAATGAGGCCAAGTATGATCTAGGATTTTATCTGTTTTTATGTAGGAAAGCATTCATCAACCAAATAATTCTCCATATGATATGGAAGCTGAATTTAATACAGTATTTGTCTTCTTCTTTTCCTTTCGACTTTTTCCCTTTCTCAGGGGTCGCCACAGCAAATCATCTGATTCGCATGTTTGATTTGCCATAGGTTTTTACGTCAGATGCCCATCCGGACACAACCCTTTAACAAGGGACAGAAACACGCTGACGGCTATACAGCCTACTCTTTACGAAAGTCAGCAATGGTTCTTTTACATGCCTCTCACCATAGACAGTGAGAGACATGGCCGGCCTTTGATAACCTGGTTATCTGCACTGAAGACTGAATTTAATATTTGTATCAGTATTAATTTAAAATATTTTAAAAATTAGACAGTCACGTTACTATGTCGTGCATACGAATTGTGTACTGATCATTCAATATAATCAATCGCAATGATACAATAATTTAGCTTGTACAAGAACACCAATAATTATTTGATGGCTTTCCACCAGCTTGAGAAAATCTTTTGTATGATCCTTCTCCCTCCCCACTCCCAGAGAGAAACCAACAAGAAAATGCCTATCCACATTCGAGACAAGATGTCTACTTCTTGCAACGAGCCAGGAAAGTCACATTTGCAAGCTTAGTTTTTGAAAATAAAAATGTGACCCTATCTAAAAATATTTAAATTCTATATTTCTTCCATATTTTTTGTCAAATTTGGCTAGATTTTATCCCTGAGTATCATCTGTCTTGTTAATCTAATTATCTGTATATCCAGTTCATGTTCTGTGTTCCCATTCCCCCAGTAGAGCTAACTGGGTTATCAGGCGCCGGCCATGTTTCTCACTGTCTATGGTGAGACGTTCATGTAAAAGAGGTATTGCAGACTTTCATCAAGAGTAGGCTGCATAGCCTTCAGTGTGTTTCTGCCCCCTTGCTAAAAGGGTCGTGTCAGGAAGGGCATCCGTCGTAAAAGCCTATGCCAAATCAAATATGCAAATTACATGATTCGCTGTGGTGACCCCTGAAAAAGGGAAAACGCCAAAAGGAAAAGAAGTTGTTCTGTGTTCCCATTAATATTTGTTTTTTGCAGCAACGGTATTTCTACCTACCTGACTTAAACTGTGCATGTTTCTATGCTGTGTAAGTCTGAGCGGTGGAGTGTGAGTCACTATATTTGGGGTTTTGAGTTTAGTTATTGTTAATAATACTACATTTTTTATGTTGCTGCCTGTCCTCATGCAAATTAGTGACACATAACAGCCAATCAGGATCAATTCAGAGATGCAGCAGGTTTTTTGGGATTTTTGTGGTGCAGACACAGTACAACTATCCAAATCATGTTCTAGGAGCTCTGCTACTAAGATATCGAAAAAGTTAAAAAAAGATGCCATAATGAAACACGTCTGACCTTTATTACACTTTAATAATCTTACAACCAACCTTAAATTGTTTTAGTCTCCCTTTCTTGTGTTAATAAGTAGAATATAGTATTACTTTGAAAGAATTTAAAAAGCTGGCATAGTGAAGTGTCTGTGACCACTGTGATATTATTAAAATGAATTGGTGGAGTATGTCACCTTTATTAGTTTGTTTGTTTAAGTACATATGCTGGAAAAATCACTTTCCTGGGATGTAGTTTTTCCTTTTTTGGTCAACAGAGTGTGGGTGAGTCATGAAATGGGGCCCGAAGCAAACTGGGTTAAAGTCCAACAAATTGTGCTCAGGGGTCTAACAGTGGCATCTTGAATGTTGAGGTTTGAGTGTAGCACGACATGAATATAGATCTTCTTCTTCTTTTCCTTTCGGCTGTTCCCTTCAGGGGTCGCCACAGGAAATCATCCGCCTCCATATCACCCTGTCCTCTGCATCTTCTTCTCTTACTCCAACGACCTTCATGTCTTCCTTCACCACATCCATAAATCTCTTCTTTGGTCTTCCTCTAGGCCTTCTGCCTGGTAGTTCCAACCTCAGCATCCTACTGCCAATATACTCACTATCCCTCCTCAGTACATGTCCAAACCATCTCAATCTAGCCTCTCTGTCTTTGTCTCCAAAACATCTTACATACCAAATACAATGCCATATTTCATCTTAATTATAGCCTCCAGAACATGTAAAGATAAGAACACTGGATATAGATGGTTGGGTGCAGTAAAATTGTAGGCATCAGCAATTTTTTCTTAACAGTTCATTTCAGTACACAGCCTGGGACACGGTCCTTGCCAAATATTCTAAACACTGCAAATTTCCTCATTAACCTCAAGAAAAATGCCCTTCAGAGCACAAAAATTCCTTCTCGCTATGAAAACATCTCAAACACCCACACACTTGGTCTGGTCTGGTACCTTCTGAGTCATAGGACGACTCTTGGCGACCTGCCATGAAGGATGACACCTTGATTATCATCTTCATCATCGAGATTTTCTTGGCAAGGATAGTGCAGTGGTTTGCCATTGCCTTCTGCACAATGCAAACCTACAGGCAATTTTACAACAGCAAATTAGCCTACTGTGCATGTTTTTGGACTGTGGGAGGAAACTGGAGTGCCCAGAGAAAACCCATGCGAGCACGGGGAGAACATGTAAACTCTAATCAGAAACACCCTGGCCGGGAATCGAACCCAGGTCTTCTTGCTGTGAGGTGGACATGCTAACCATTACGCCACCATGCCGCCCGCGCACACACTTAGTTTCTGTTTAATAATGTAGTTATCCAGTGTCAGGTTTGGTGCAGAAATGTGTGTACTTATCGACATGGTTATTTAATAAATGTGTGTTATGTTGCAAAGCACATAGTGTTTTTAAAAAAAATGTCGTCAGCTGTCCATAAAGATGCCACAATCCACTGCTATCGCTAAACTGGCCTCATAGTAAGAGTGTTTTAAAAGCTTATTATATGTGCACTGTTTGCGTTTGTGTCTCTGGTTGTACACCCAATCAGATGTTAAAGAGGGAAACCAGTCATCAAAGAATAGACCGCAAGAGCCACCTTAAGCCAAAATCCCTTGACTAAGTACACAATTCTATCTCATAAATTCTGTCTCAGACAAGTCTTTTGTTAACAAGGCTCAAAGTAGTACTAAACTGACAATCCATCCAACTCTGTCTTATAGATTTCTTATTTGTTTTTCCAGGTCAGAGATGAAATATGATGTTACCCTGTTAAGGCCTGTTCCTACTATTAGTTTTTATGGCCATGTCCAGCAGACGTTACCATGGGGCCCTATGTTTAATGTTTAACTCCACTCAAGCCATGGAAGCCCACATTCCTTTTTTTTTTTTTTTTTTAAATTCTCCAAGCACAAAGATGGTATGACCATTTTCTCATTGAATTTTGTGCCTTACTTGTCAATTTCTCAGGAACTAGACCGAAATGTGTATCATTAAATTTTCGATAAATTCCACTCTTAATATGTGCTGTATCATGATTCAGGGGTTAAAATGGGTTAAATTAAGGTTCTTTCAGTGTCCTTGGGGTAATAGAGGGCTCCTTATTGTATTACTTTACTACCTACTTCCATGTGCAGGCTAACTGGACCCAGATGATTTACTTTACCAAGATGCAGCATTACGATAAAAAATGTAATTCTAATGGAACTCAGCACATAAGGCGCATATGCATATAAGTTACAGTATATTTATTAATCAATGATTGGGCACTAAATTACAGTACCTCCGAATAGTCCACAAAGAAAGAACCTGAGGAACCTAGAAGATGCGTGTTTAAAGTGAACATGAAATTCTATAAATATCAGGTGTGGGTTATTTTGTACCCTTTCAGATTATTTTCTATCTGACAACACTAAGGCTAAATCCTGTATTCTATAATGGCAATGAAAAAAGGCCCTGTTTTTCTCCCTCAGTGCTTTTATAATCCACCATTAGTTGTATGGCATTTTCTTCTGGGGTTCTCCATAACCAAACATGAAGTTCAACAGTGGTCCAGAAGGTATTCCTTAATATTAAAGACCTTTCCACTTTCCACTCATATAATAATAATAATAATAATAATAATACACTCAACCATTGAAAGAATATAATAAAATCTTTTGTTGAATGAAAGAAGGCAAGATTCCAAGACGATGCATTATAATAAACTCCTGGTATACACGTGTCTCTGATATAATGCTCATATACAACTGTATGCAGACTGGGCATTATTTGAGCACCCTTCTTTGTATAGGTGTAAGATACTGCTTCCTAATGTCACATCTGTTCCAGAATCCATCTTGATAATATGCCCGTAAAACATCAGTGACAAACTGCACAACTAATTCAGCTTTTAATTTTTCAACCATGCAGTTGGTTTTCACTGCCTCTGATTGTAATATGGCAATGACAGGCCTGACCACACCCATTTTTTTGGGACAAACACACTCATGAGTGCTTAGATGTATGAGGAACTGTTTGGTGAAAACTGAACAATTTACTTGCACATAGAACAGGTGTGGCCAACCCGCAGCTTCCTAGCCACATGTGGCTCTTTGCCTAGTTTCATGCGGCTCTTATGCTCATATCGAAGTTTGTGGGGTTTTTTTATGTGTGTATTTACTTCGCTTGAGTTCAATACTGTATGGTATTATTGTCAAATGCTTATGTGCGTGAGATGAAAATAAAAGGATCCCTCACTTTCTGCGGTTAATTGGGACCGAGACCCCCCACCCCGCGCCTGCCAAATTCCATGAAGTCGGATCGACCCCCCCCCCCCACCGTCTGACGTATACGTACATGTATATGTGCATATAATATCAATAAATACATATTAAATGCTATAAATGTTTATAATAACAATTAAACATTAAAAAATAATGCATAAGATATAAATAAAATATAAAAATATACACATACAGACATGCGCGCCCCTCACATAAAAATGTAAGTAGTTTTAATGGGGGGGTTTTGGGTTGTTTTTGTTTGTTTGGGTTTTTTTTTTTTTTTTTGCATAATTGGCCTTGTTTTGTGGCATTTTCCCTAACTTTTACCCCATTCTTCCTAAATTTCCTTATTTTTTTTAATTCAATTTTCTTCTTCTTTTCTTTTCGGCCATTCCCTTCAGGGGTGGCCACAGCAAATCATCTGCCTCCATCTCACCCTGCCCTCTGCAGCTTCTTCTCTTACGCCAACAACATGGGTGCATGTGTGTCTGCATCCAGATAAATATACTGTATACAGATGTTTAGCAGCTGGCAGACATACATACAGCATGTATGTAGACAACATATGTTTTTGCAAGTATATACTCTGTATGTATGTATGACAGTGTGCATGTATTCGAAAGTGCAGTATATAGTACATGAATGAGCCAGTGAAGTATTTGATTTTAGCCTGAACCTCAGGCCAGATGGAGACAAGTGCATTTATTATATAAGCAGTGCAGTGCAATGCTGTGACATTACATGATTGTTGCCGCATGTTTTAGACTCTTGTTTATATGAATGACCTCAGATGAGACAGACTAAAACTAAAATAAACGGATATAGGACCCTGCCATGCCAAGTCAGCAATGAAAAAAAAAATAGTGCAAATTAAGTATGATTAAGGATGGCCATTTGCTTTCTTACATATTCCTTTGAAACATACCTCAGAGATGACAGGTGATGGCACCATGTCTTCCATCCATTCTGTGGTGGCATGAAAGGAAATAATACTCAACACCAGGAGGAGGCAGTGGTTTGTATAAAAGACACAGGAATCTATTTCAGGAGAGCCATCGCAACATCCTGAGCTAACTAATATGCTGTTTTCCACTCAATATAGAATATATAGAATGTCATCATGAGCCAATCAGGGTGCACCAGGCTCCCCGGAGAATGAATTTTATATATATATATATATATATATATATATATATATATGGTTTATTAACATAATAGTTAAAATTTGATTTAATGCCAGGCGGTATGGTTAGCACGTTTGCCTCATAGCAAGAAGGTCCTGGGTTCGATTTCTGGTAAGGTAAATCTGTTGGGTTTTTACCCCCGAGCCTAGTGGCTTAGCCTCGTGGCTCATCAGGCTGGTACTTATCTCCGGTTTCTGTAGCGTGAAGCGACCAGGAGTTCAACTCCCCCTGGATGGGACGCTAGTCCATCACTGGTTACCTTCCCAGTATATTTTACTAAAACTCATTTATACTGCTGGGTTAACAGAGGCACACTTGTGGTTAAGACCTTGCCCAGGGGTCTTAGCACAGTGGGGGTCTCCCTGGGATTTGAACACACAATCTCCCAATCATGAGCGCAGCACCCTAACCACTATGCCACCAGCCCCTTTGATTTCTGGGACTTGAGCATTAATGTGTGGAGTTTGCATGGGTTTCCTCTGGGGACTCTGGTTTCCTCTCACAGTCCAACTGCATGCACAGTAGGCTGATCGGCAGTTTTAAATTGCCTCGATGTGTAAACGTGAAAAATTGTATGTGTGTGCAGGCCCTGCAATGGCCTAGCAAGCTGCTCAAGGTGTACCCTACATTTGCCTAGAGGCGGCTGAGATGGTCACCAGCTTCCCTGTGACCTTAAATATACTATTAAGCAGTTCAGAAAATTAATGAATGAACAAAGTGATGTCTTTACACCATGACTTTTTAGACAAGGTCCAGCCCTGACTGTTGATTGCCTTAAGTAAGCATGCCTGTGTCATGATGCCTACATGATATTTTTCTTAAATTCCTCTATTTGAATTCAAAATCCAGCCTGTTTCTGGCATATGGGTATCACAGCTGCAGAGGTAATCTACAGTGGTATCTGTTAAATCTATTTAACAGTCTATTTGTAATGTGCTATAGTTAAAATATTTAGAGCAGCCAGTCGCTTGTAGTTGATATAACCTCTTTCTGTCTTGCAAGCTGGTGAATAATTTCTATGCCACAGAACTATTGAATTCTTGATTACCATTAATTTTAATATAACAGCATGGCTCTGTCATGGGTTCAGTCTATTTCCTTCTGTCGCTTTCGAATTGGCTGACCAATCTAGGAAATTACAGTACTTTTATATAAAAGGAAAACTTTTTAACCTGGGACCTATTTTCTCATACATTCCGTTTCAAATTCTACTATGGACAAAAACAAATGAAATGAGTCAAGTACTGAATCAGAATGGTATAACTGACTACTGCAACATACTGAAACGATAGAGAACAATCACGTTTGTGTCACTTATAAGTTCAAGTTCCTTTATTTGTTTAGTCAGAGGTCAATTAGATTCAATGCTGATCACTTCATGTGCTTGAGGCCACTGGACGGGCTCATAATATTACTGTGTTATACTGTCAGTGTTATACTATAAGTGTATTTACTTATAGTCTATAAGTGTAACACAGTAATATTATGAGCCCGTCCAGTGGCCTCAAGCACATGAAGTGATCAGCATTGAATCTAATTGACCTCTGACTATTCTATTAGAAGATTCTATTTCCAAAGATCCCTAAAGATGTGTCTGTTTACATGAATGGCTGTAAAGAAATTGAAGAAAATGACTGTTTCCACTACGTACGTTACGAGTCCCTGATGCTTGGTTCCATTCAGTGTAATTCATTCAATTAGTGATGCATTGTTATTACAAAAAAAACCCTAAAAAGTAAAAGAACTTATAGAGAATTCATCAAGATAACAATTTACAAATTAATACCAGAAGGTTCGGTTGCGACTTTGGAAATAGAATCTTCTTCTGCTTGTAGTTTACATTTCATTTTTTTAAAAGATTAATCCTTTATAGGGTTGAGAGGAGGATTTACCCCATCGCAACTGACTCTGGGTGAAGGCAAGGCACACCCTCAAGGAAATCTTAATTATCCTCAAGGAAACATTAGTTTTACAGTCAACGGTTATACAATAACAAATAGATATAATATCCAAGGAGAAGTTCAGAATAAATGTATTAACCCAGAATAATTTGCCAGACCAGGTGGCACTGTGGCATAATATTTAGCATTAGGATTAAGCGGCTTAGAAAATGAATGAATGAATGAACGAGTTTGTCAGTCCAGAAATAAAACCCAGGGCAGCACACGCATACAACCAACCACGGTCGTATTCACCCCTAGGGGTAAGTGAGAATATAATAATAGCCTAATGGGCTAGTGTTTGGACTGGGGAAAGAAACCAGTGCGTCTGGAGGAAACCCACACAAGCACAGAGAGAAAACGCAAACACCACTCAATTTCATACACCTGGTTCATAATACAGGTGCATTTAAAAAAAAAAGGTATTCTAATAGATGGTTTGTACTGAAGAGTTCAGTTACTTGAAATGTGGCACTGCCATGTGATTTACCCTGTTAGAACGTGTGTTAATATTGTGAAATGGAAGCATCTAGAAGCAATAACAATTCAGTCAGGAAGTGATGCACCATGCAAACTCATACAGCAGGGCTGTTAAGTGATCACTCAACAAAAGCTGCTAATCCTCAGTTGTATCACTCAGTACAGCGTTTCAAACTGACCCTGGAAGCAACATTAGAACAAGAACTGTGTCAGGAATTTCATTAAAAAACGGTTTCCATGGCCGAGCAGCTGCACAGACTGAAGATCTCTGTGCACAATGCCAAGCGTTGGCTGGAATGATGTAATGCACACCGCCACCAGGCTCTGGAGAATTTCAAATGTGTTCACTAGAGTGATGAATCACATTTCACTATCTTGAAGTCTAATGGACAAATCCAGGTTCAACAATTGCCAGGAAAGTGCTACGATCCTGAATGCCTTGAACCAATAAAATTGGTTGGTAGAGGAGTGATAATGGTCTGGAATTTTTTTTTAGGGTTTTTGCAGTATTCATTGTATTCGACAGCATCCGAAAGCATTTAAGACAGTTTATACATGCCTCCCTGTGACAACATTTTGGGAAAGACACTTTCCTTAAGAAGAGGTTTTAGAATGGGAAGTCGAATAGGTTGGTGTGATATTCAGGTGTCTTATCATTTTGCCAATAGATAGTGGATCTACCAACATACCTTCTGGAGGAAACTCAGGATCAATACATAAAGAACTCGTTTATATATAGTTTATTTGCTATGAAGCTAGGACTGTATTGATAGAGTTATTTTACTGTGTAAAATGACTCGGGTGGCACAGTAGTGTAGTGGTCAGCACTTCCACCTCACAGCAAGATAATCTTGGGATTGAGCCTCATGCTGCCTGCAGAGTGGATTTCTGGGTGGAGTTTGCATGTTCTCCCTGTGCTTGCTTGTGTTCCTTCTGGGTAGACTGGTTTTCTCCTATTAAGCAAATTGGATATTACAAATCACCTTATATGTGAATATGAATGGTATTGGATGTGTTTGCCCAGCAATGGACTAATGAACAATTCAGGGTGTACCCTGCTTTTACACAGAGTCTGCTGACAAAGGCTTACTGTGACCCAAAATCAAAGTGGTTTCGAGAAATGCAATGAACCCAAGCCAGTAATTTTGATTTTGAAACGTCATAAACATTAAATAATATGACAATGAGTAAAACTAGATGACTTTCATAAGACTACCCCCAATTATTACGTGTATCTTTTGAGGCATCGTCATCTCCACAATGGAGAACCATAAAACCAACAGCATTATTGGTTAAATGACCTGTAGTTAATTTTTGTATCACAATGCACATGAACGAAGATCCTATAAGCCAATTTCGCATTACGACCGCGCGTGTGCATGGAATGTAACGTCAAAGGTCACGGCTACCAAACTTTCCAGTGGACACTTGCTTTTATATGTAAACATTGCCACACCCGAACAACTGTCATTAAAGTCCACTGTAAGTCTTAAATTGTCATAATGCCAGGTGCGCAGTGTGCCCTATTGAATTGTGGGAACAGCCTGAACTATCTTGACCGATAAAAAAGCAAACTTGAAGCGAACATGCCTGTAACTTCGGAACAAGCGTGTGTACATTCGTGCTTTTCACATTACATGCTTTCCCAACCGAGCTGAAGGATCCAGAGGAATGTAATCGTTGGATTAATGCAGTAAGTTTACAATTACATTATATTAATTAGTATTCTATTTGTTGGAGAGACTTACATACCTTCTTTGTAGTCGTTTCTGAGTCGCGCAAGTAAGGGTGCTTGGTCTTTTAACAAGAAATGTACTATGTCAGTGTGCGTACAAGAGGGCCACTTTGACACGGCGTCGACTTCTGTTTCCCAGCCTTCCTTAAATCCCAAGGGGTTGGAAATTGTCAGCATTTCACTGTCCACTTTAAACGTCAGCAGGCTGGCATAGTCACGCTGAATCTGCTCGAATTCCTCAGCTTTTGACAGGATTATTGGCAAATTCTGTAACATGGTGGCAAATGCAAGCGCCACTAATTCAGCCTTACGTTTGCGGGAACAACCGGGAAGACCCCTACTCGTACAATATGCCCCTCGATCGGGAACTTTCTATAAATTAAACTTATCAATAGAGCACTGTTCATTCACATTCAGGTTAAACTCAGCCATTTTGATAGTTTGTTTGGTAGTCATGCTCCCATGATGCTTTGCCCTAATCTTGACGCAAAACTGGCTTATTGCTATTTATGAACATTGAGCAGCACATAGGTTTAGTTCATTTTCTGTAGCTGTTTCATCCTAATTAGGGTCACAGGGAGGCTGGCGCCCATCCCAGGCGAGGGCAGAGACATGGCCGGCCTTTGATAACCCAGTTAGCTGCACTGGGGGGGGGATGGGAGGACAGTGACAACCTTGTTGATAGTGGGACTCAAACCCCATCCTTAGGATCAGCGATCCAGCGCGTTATACAGTACCACTAGGCCACCACTGCCCCAGCACATAGGTACAGAATTACGTAATCATGATACTGATATGATATGATAGTGTGAAGAGCAAGACAGTAAAAAAATGAGACATCAAGCTGATGTTTCAATGACTGACAGCTGTTTACAGTACTGTCGATCAATTTTGCCGCTACCGGAAGTTGTCGCTGATTGGCCAAGGTGGACGCATGTTCTATTTATTCTGTTCACTTTATGTTCCTTTCATTTACTGTATTTCTCTATTTCGTGAGTAGGATGTAGTGAATTGACTGAGTGTTTTGTATTACAGTATGCTGGATTGCGTCATTTCCTGCTAGTTTATGAGAGCCTCTGAGGAAAACGCAACAGTAAAAGGTATTTAAAGGGGCAGGAATGACGTCACACAAGGAATATCCGGCACATTGTGTTTTTTTTAATAAGAGGTCTGTGCTGAAGTCAAACGAAAACATTCAAGAAAGAGAAATGGCACTGAATTGCCAGCCGGTGATACCGGATACTCGCTCTGAATAATCGAGTCCATAAAGACTGTCCCACGTGGGCACGACTCCAGGGTAACGCGATGCCGCCCCTTTAAAACGCCGCGCGCTTGTGAGCGAGAGTCGCGCGGATGCTGGCGTGCACCTGCTCTGAGAGAACACACCTGCTCGGGCTTCCAGTCAGCGGCTCTCTCATTCTCTCCTCGACATCCACGCTAAATGAGGCAGCTTAGCAAACTTATTTTTACACGTTTCCACTCATGCAGCGAGTAATTTAACGAGGGGAGCTTGTTTATTTAATTATTTATTTATTAACTAGCCTACCAACGGCAGGCGCGCGAGCAGACGTGGCTTTATGAAAGTACTGTTTCCGGTTTCATTGCGTGACTCACTTGGGGAAGCGGAAGTGTTTTGAGGCGGGATGCCGGTGCAAATTCCGGATGATGCAGTTTTCGCTTCTTTCAAGGAGCAGTGCGAGAGCCAGGGCGGCTGGATACAGCGGTACCACAAGGCTGGCGTGACCGTGTGGTGTCAGGATGAGGAGACCAGAACAGTACAGAAACTTAAGGCAAGTGCCGCGCGGGGACTTGTGGGTAATCCCCATGTCACTGCATTGCGGAGACACTATCCAGCATAACAGTCATGTATATTACCTACTGCGTAACAAAATACTGCTTTCACACGCTGCCTGCTTGTAATTTTGCATTTTATTTGAATTATTTAGCATTTTATTCAGTCAGTATTTATATTACCTGGTATATATTCAGAACAGCTGGAGCAGGAGTTCCCCACCTCAACACTGTAGGACCTCCTGTTCTGGGTGTTCTAGTGTTCTCCTTGCTCTGTCACACCCATTTCAAGTCAGGGATCGCTTTTAATTAGAAAAATGGTTCATTAAGGCTTGTTGTTGTGAACAACCCAAAGTAGGGGCTCCTCCAGGACCAGGTTTGGGAACCCCATGACTGTAGCAGTGTTCACCTGTTCATGCAGGTTTTTCCTTTATAGTGTAATATATCCAAACTTAATCTAACATACCTGTTTCAGCTAATCAGCACAAGGTGATAATCAGGTAGGCATTATGTGGTTGGGGACTACTGGGCTGGAGCATATGAATATATTTAAAATGAATGGATCCCTCACTACTTCACAACTCGATGCATGGGGCTTCAGTGCATCTTGTGTTTTTTATATAAATATTCATCAAATTAAAAAATCAGGAAATTAAGGAAGAATGGGGAAAAAGTTAAGGCAAATGCTGCCAGACGAGGCAAATTATGCAACAAAAAAAAAATACCCCCCCAAAAAAAACCTACTCCAACCCCCCCCATCAAAACTGCTTACATTTTTGAGGTGTGCATCAAAGTGTGTGCACACGCATCTGTGTGTATTTACATTTTATTTACATCTTATGCATTTTTTTGAATGTTTATTATAAGCATTTATAGTGTTGAATATGTATTTATTGATGTTATACTGTATACACATACATGTACCGTCAGTCGGGGGTGGGTGGGGGTTGATCCTACTTCGCAGATTTTGGCGGTTGCGGGGGATCTCGGTCCCAATTAATAGTGGAAAGTGAGGGATCCCTGTATACTTTTACTGTGTGGCTTTTAATTCATCATCTGGTGCCATGCCCAACTTGAGCTTTGCGTGCTATGGCCTACACACTCTTGTCTGGTTTCTCGTTTCTGCTCAGGTAGATTGATTAATCAATCTCCTTTTCCAGTTCTCTGGGTGATATGTCCGTTATTTCTTTGCCTTTGCTCCTTACATTCTAACTCGCCTTCCTTAATTATGTGCCCAGTGGATCTCCATTGCCTGATTATACATCATGTCTGTTTTTCTGCTTGCTCTCTTCATGGCATGTTGTTAGGGAACTCAATATCAAGAAAATATCTATCAAAAACATCTCTGCTGCTTCAATAGATTTAGCTTCTGCTGCTTTAATAGATATTGGAGTTGGATATCATGATAGATTTCATTATCCTGAAGTGTGTTCTCAAGATTAGTTTAGTGTTGGTCAGTATACTCGTTAATTTAATTTTTGAAACCATTTTTTACTTTATTATGGTCATGGCGAGGCTGAAGCCCATCCTGGCCAACACGGGGCCTGGGCAGCTCTCGGCACTTTTGAATGGCTAACAAACACACAACCATTCACTTTCACAATCAAATACATCATAGTGGCAATTGAGAACATCCAGTTCGCCTAATATGCATGTTTTTGTACTGTTGGAGGAAACCAGAGTGCCTGGATAAAACCCATGCAGATAACTCCTGGGGAGAACATGCAAGCTCCACACAGGAATGCCCTCGGTGGGCATGGGGCTTGAACCCAGGACCTTCTTGCTGAGAAGCGGACGGGCTAACCACTATGATAATGTGCTGCCCATCAGGGTACCCTTCATTCTCATGAAGTGTTATTTGCCATTCCAGATTTGTTTTTTTTTTTATGTCCATTACTATTGGGTAGAATGATTTGTTTTTAACAGGAATGTTGATTAAGACAGTAAGGGTCTAGATAAAAAACCTGTTTCACAAATGTCATGCATGGAATGTCATCAAATCACTTAAAAAATAAAATAAATAAATAAATAAAATGAGGTGTCTTTAACAATAAGGCAATGCCTGGTTTGGACTTTGTAAATATGTATTGCAATCACATAACGAACCTTAAAATAATTTGACCTTTTCTATCATAAAATATAATTTGTGTCCACTCTTGCAGAACTCTGATAACAGCGATCTGCTCATGTTGATAATATTTATCTACTCAGCTCACACTATATGCTCTAATCGATAAATTGAACGGTGCTTATTTACACCTACTTTCCTCTAACCCCCCCCCCCCCCCCCATCAAAAAAAAAAAAAAAAAAAAAAAGGAACAACCTTGCTTCCCAGGCCATATTTAAACTAGATTTTTAATTTTCAGACCAGTTTATTAAATTTGGAACCCAACAACTTTAGAACTTTATCGCTGTTTGATTGGGAGTATTAAGACCTGCATGAGATGAATCATCAAAAAAATAATTAGGCAAGATGATGGAAGCCTGATTCAGTAAGATTCACTGGCAAGATACGGATCGGTGTTCTGATATATAAAAAAAAACTTGAACACCTTTTGTAAGTAAGGCCTGAACTGATGAAGTGTTTTTGCTTCTGGTGCAAAGAGGTTATAGTGTAGTATTATGTATCTGCATGTGATTTGAATTATTTTATTGTCCCCTATATGTTAGTAATAAAATAAGTAAGGTGTATATATATCAAACCCCTTTTATAGTGTGTATATATACAATGGGTTGCATACCAGTAATGGGTTGCATCTGAAACAAAGCTCAAAATCTTTGTGTGTGAAAGAGAGAGAGAGAGTAAATAAAGCCCTTACAATTCAACTGATGCAAGCACTAAAAGGCTGCGCTTGGCACTTGAGGGCAAGAACTGTATCCTGTGTCAGAATGATAAGATGGAAAGTTAATGAGATTGTCAGGTGAGATAATGGGGTTGTCCAACACGCTATCATTAGCTTTTTTTTTTTTTTTTTTTTTTTAAATAAACACGTATATCGTCTAGTTTGCTTTGTACTTGGATTTCCCCACCAGTTATTCAAAATGGTGTCTTCAATAAAAGACTCGCATACAAACAAACAAATGTTGCTCACGGTCCATGAATAATGGCAGAACTAAGTTCAGTGCATGCATATGCAAACAGGTCAGGCTTGACTGATTTAGTTTGTGCCACATTATCACAGATGAAGGGCTCATCTCTCAGAGTCAGGCTGTACCCATGAGCCATGCTGAAAAATTAAGAGTGGAAAACCGTGGTAACGGCAGGCTCAGATGAGGAAACCTGATTCCCCTCCTGCTGGTTTACCCGAGTCAGGCTTTTTTTTTTTTTTTTTTTTTTTTTTTTTTTTCTCTGGACCTGCATGGCTACTGACCTCTCCAATGAGCATAGTCCACCCTAGGAGAGTCACAGGTGATGTGGTGATTCTTCACGAGAGTGACAGTACAACTTAAAAAAAAAAAAAAAGGAGGAAAAATTAAAAGATGATGGATGCCTCTTAATAATTCATTTGACTTTCCGGAGCATTGAAGTGCTCCTCATCATGAATAATTGAGTTGTTGAAGGCTTTGACGACATTTCATTCATAGAGAGCAAACAAGCTTGTTGTGGATGCCAGTGGAAATGGGGAGGGCCTGTACATGCTAGGGTTTGGGGGGGTGGGTGGGGGTGTTGAATGAATTATTTACCTTGTTAGGGTTAGTCGATTGGGTTACATGGCTACTTGCCTTCCAGGCTCATAAAATATCTGATCACATTGCACTCAACACTCAAAGTCCTACATGACTGACAGACCTTCAGAACCTCATTTAAGGTGTAACAAAGGTGTGTTTAGAATAGGTAGGTAGATTTCATTTGGCACAGATTAGACACAAATATTTTTAAACCACTCATGTGCTAATGTACTCAAGGTCTGGTTCCTTGGAATTATTAGATTATACTGTAACACAGGCTGATGGAATGAAGCAATATGCTGAAATTATTTGACCATTAAAATTCACCACTTGTACAATAAGGGGAGAACGAAAAGGTCTCTGTGAATACTCCTGAAAACTTTTGTACTTCTTTCTAGATGAGTATTGTGTGCAAGGATGTCAGTGCAGAAACGTTGTATGATGTCTTGCATGACACAAGCTATCGGAAGAAATGGGACACCAATGTGATCGACACGTTTGACATTGCAAGACTGACAGTCAATGCAGATGTAGGATATTACTCATGTGAGTCACCACATTTTCTTCTTTATTTCTCTGTTTATTTCTGTTTAGAAGTTGCCTGCCCGTTGTCTCACCAAAACATTCAGAGCTTAATATGTTATCCTAGCATTGGGGAAAATATGAATTGTACACTTGGAATATATTGCAGGGTTTTGTGGTGAATAGGATCTGTGTAATTCAGGTGCCAATAGTAAGAATAGACAGTTTTAATGGCCGTGGATCTCAAATCTTTTTTACTCCTGCACCCCTAAAGATTTTGCTCTGACCTCACACCCCCTACATTTTATATTTTGTTCAAGGATATAAGATGTGGAATCATACTAAATTTTATCAAAAGATAATATTTATTTCTAAAGTTACAGCCCTGCATCTCGCACCCCCTGCAATGATGTCTCGCACCCCTGGTTGGGAACCCTTGTAAGGGGGAGTGCTTGCTATAACTCAGTTGGGATTTGTTTGACTGCCACTTCATAAACCATACACCATTTAAAAGCAGATCAGTATAAAATTGTTACATTTGGAATCAAATGCCTTTCTGCATCATTTCAGTAAAACTTTCTGAAAAATAATACACAATAAAAATGTGAATGATGGAATGTTTTCATGATACCTGGGAGCCTATTCTGTTTGAGGTGTTATTTTGTAAATGTCACAATTCAATAAATATTCTGATTCAATGTTAGAATTTTTTTCACTTTTGTTACAAATTTAAAACATCCAATCAAATTTGTTAATTGGTATTGTAACACAAAGCTAGCAAATAATTCACCTCTACCAGATGGAATGTTGTGCTGCCAGCCAATATGTGGGTAGTTTAGAGTGTATCTCCTGTAGGACTAGGACACTTCTGCAATATTTCATCAGTTCAAACAAAATTTAAAAATGAATAAGAAATTGATTTTTGGAGGCGGTATGATGATATCTGACCAAAGAAATTGCAAAATATAATGATTACACCCCCCCCCCCATTTGTAATGTTACATTCTGAAAGTGTACACACTGCATCCAATGCACTGTCATAATTGGCTTTAGACAGGTTATTAGGGATCCAAGGTTTTTACTTGGTTCATTAAATTGTTTCCAACACTTCTTTCTGTTTTTTGCTCTTAACTAAAATTGTGCAGGAAATTTGATAGCGTGATTGTGGATCGTATTCTGAATAATACTCAACAATTTTTTGCTTCTATATGTTACATGGCCTGATAGCTATCTGTAATTGAAAATTTTAAAAGCGCAATCTCCTTGAAATGGTTGTCAGAAAGTAGTGAAACTTGGTTTGTAGGTTCCATTCATCACAAGGAGCAATTTTGCTGTTTGGGCCCTTCAACTCCACTGTACTGGATTTTGAGCAAATTTGTATGAGTATGATTTCAGTAAAAACGACACCCTTTACTGAAAGGCTGCTCCAAGTTCCAAGAAATATGAAACATGTCACTCTACTGCAAAACTGAATTGCAAAGTTAAGGCTACTAGGTAAAAAAAAAAAAACATGGCCGCCACAAGCCAATTAATTTGCTGTATTTTCTAATTATTATACAGTTGAACCAATATCACAATTGCATTAAATATGATATTTATTCTTCACAATAACAAAGGTCTTATTGACTGCATATTTCAAAATCCATTTAAACAGATTTCACAAGTACTTGAGCATGCCTTAACAAAATCTTTCCATTTTATAAGTATTTACAAAAATGTGTCAAACAATTTACAATGATGTAATATATACTTTGAAGGGGATTTAATATTCGTCTGCTTCTGCTGGCCAGGCCAACACAAAACCGAGTATTTTACAAACCTCTGTCATTTCAAGACCACCAGATAACCAGCTTCTTGCTGCACGAATCTTGGAATTGCTGCTTGTAGCTCTTTTAATGTATATATTTTTATTTATGTATACGTACATCAATCAATATAATAATGTAGGATTTCATGTTATTTAGCAAGTGTGTATTGAAAAGGAAACTCTGGAGGAGCGCTTGACCATGATTAAATCATGTCCTTTCTGTTTTAAGGGAAATGCCCGAGTCCACTGAAGAACAGGGATTTTGTCACGATGCGTTCATGGCTTCCCCTTGGCAATGACTATATGATAATCAACTACTCTGTCAAACACCCGGTATGTTTACATGTCTTCTCGTTTAGTCTGGGATCAGTGCAGATTGTCTCTCTTTAGAAGTGGTTTTTGGTAGAGCCAGTGTATATACAGTACCATCTATTGTGTAAGCTTGCATGTAGAACAGCTGTCTAGGTCTAGATCAGACTGAAACAGAAGATGCTTCATTCAGTGAGAAAAAGTCTGAGCTATTCAGTAAACAGTCATGTGATCTGATCTCTGTGTCTCAATGAATAATTACCTGTCCCCTGTCCTGGCACCTTTTTTTTTTTTTTTTCCTTTTTGTCCTTGGACAAAATGGTCAAGCTAATGAATTATGCAACCAGGTCAAATTAAACATCCAACCAACACATTTCTCTTTGTGTCATGTTAGTTTTAGTCTTTGTTTAACATGTATTTCTAAGGAAGTACAGAAAGTCATTTATTTCCTTCATATTTTTACGTTTCAGCAATACCCACCAAAGAAAGACTATGTTAGGGCTGTGTCTTTACTCACTGGATACTTTATCCAGTCCAACGGACCAAACTGCTGCACACTTTACTACTTAACACAAGTGGATCCAAGAGGTGAGGGTTTTTTTGTTTGTGATCTGAAGCTTTGCATTTCCTAGAAGAGTCTATAACACATTAACCATTTTGACTATATAGGTAAGCGTTTATAAATGTGTCCTGTCAAAGCAGCATATGTTTAGTTTACATGCATAACTTTTACCAATTAAGGTTCTCTCTCAATATTTTGTGTACACTACAAGTACATTGTGTCTGACTTTGTGCTATATTTGTACATTAGACATTTTATATTATACACAAAGAAAAGAATGTATAAATCGTGTTGGGTTTCGTGGATCAATGCCTTTACAGTCCTCTGTGAAAGTATTAGAATAGAAAAGCCTATAAGTTTGTTTTTGCTATATACTAGCATTTAGGTTTCAGCTAATATTTTTATCTTAAACAACAGATAATTTTGAGTGTAATTTCCTTCTTTATATCTAGTTTGTTCAACAACTAAACCACCGCCGCCAAAGACGTTATATTTTTGCCAACATTGGTTGAGTCATTTTTCTCTCTGTTAGCAATGTTGCACAAAAGGTTATGAATGACTTTTGATTAATTTTATTTTGAAGGGGAGGCGTATTGCCCACATAACTGTCCACTAAATTTTGGTGGATCAAAGTATTATAACAGGCCCAACAGAGGGTGCTGTATAATTTCGTTAACGTATACAGTGTACTATTTTGGTACCCTTGTAGTTGACCGACTGGTGGAACAATTGCTTGGGGGGGGGACCTCATATTTTACATTACCTTTCCGTCTACACTTCAGAGGGTGGAATGCAATTCAATTCGGTTAAAGTCTTGTGATTGACTTGTGGGGCCTGTGGCATAGTGGTTAGGGTGCTGCGCTCATGATTGGGAGGTTGTGTGTTCAAATCCCAGGTCGACCCCCACAGTGCTAAGACCCCTGGGCAAGGTCTTAACCACAAGTGTGCCTCTGTTCACCCAGCAGTATAAATGGGTTCCAGTCAAAATATACTGGGAAGGTAACCTGCAATGGACTAGCATCACATCCCGGAGGAGTTGAACTCCTGGTTGCTTCATGCTGTGGAAACCAAGAATAAGCATTGGCCTGATGAGCCACTAGGCTCGGGTGTAAAAAGCCCAACAGACTTTACCTTGTGAGCGACTTGGCCAATCTAAAATCTTCCACATCTCCTGATGAAGTCCTTTAGTGTGCTTACAGTATGTTTTGAGTCCTTGTCTTGTTACATGATGAATTTCCTTCCACTTGGATGGGATGTATTTCTTGGTGAATTGGCAAACTGTCTTTTGAAATATTCTACAGCTCGCACCATGAATTACATCATTTATGATTGGTGAGCGTGTTCCAGAAGCATCCTTACAAGACCATGTCAGCGCACACTTCCACTGTTCTTGGCAATTGTGGTTGTTACTCTGGATCACAAACCGACCCTTTCTTTATCCAAATTTTTTACACTTTTGATTTTGCTATAATGTATTAATCACAGCTCGGGCGTTTCTGCATGGAGTTTGCATGTTCTCCCCGTGTTTGCATGGATTTGCTCCTGGTGCTCCGGTTTCCTCCCACAGTCCAGAATCATGCAGAGTAGGTTCATTGGCTGTTCTTGACCCCTAGGTGTGAGTAGGAGTATGAATGGTTGTGAATGTTGGCCCGATGAAGGCCTGATGAGCTGTCCAGGGTGTACCTCGCTCTTGCCCAAAGTCGGCGGAGATGGGCGCCAGCCTCCCCTCAACCCTCAACAATTTAGGATTAACCAGTACAGAGACTGAATGAATGAATTAATGTATTAATGATGGGGAAATTATTACCCCTGCATTTAACCCTTCCAAAGTGAGCTTACCACACTCGTAGCAGTGGGCTACCACACACACACACACACACACTGGTGAAAGAAAGAGGAAGGGAAGGTGCAGCTCACTACCCTACCGCCATGCATTTTTGCTGCTGGAATAGAAATCCAACCAGCAACCTTTCAGTCCCAAAGCCGCTTCTCTAACAATTATAGGTATTTCATTCACAGGTATTGAGTTTATATTTCTATTTTATGGGGCAGTGATGACCCGGTGGTAAAGTGCTGGATTACCGATCCCATGGTTGGGGTTTTAAGCCCCACTGCTAATGGGTCATCACTGCTGTCCCCGAGTGCAGCTCACTGGGTTATCAAAGTCCAGCCATGTCTCCCACTGTGTGGTGAGAGGATGTAAAAAAACCATTGCTGACTTTCGTCAAGAGTAGCTGCATAGCCTTCAGCGTGTTGATGGCCTGGCGAGCCGTCCAGGGTGTACTCTGCCCTCACCCAGAGTCGGCTGAGATGAGCACCAGCCTCCCTACCATCCTAATTAGGATTGAGTTGTTCAGAAAATTATTGAATTTTTATTTATTTTTACTTAAAGTTTAGTAGATAGAATTACATGTTTTTTGTATTCTGCTATTGTCTGTTACTTGCAGTATTTTGTCTCATTTGCACATTTTAATTTGTTTGCACTTTTTAAAGCTGAGCGACTTGTTTACACAAAATTTTGTACATAATGACAAAGACTCTTGAATCTTGAATTAGGCTACAGCTGCCCCCCCCTTTTTAAAATTTTTTTTTGTATTTCTATTGGTCGAAGTTGTTTCCACAGCTGAGTGGCTGATTTTTCTTTGTCAATTTCTCTATTTGCAAACTGCCCTTCTGATTCTCAATATTGACGAGTGTTTTGCATTTTGTGGTGCAGCTGCTTGAATGTATGCTCTTGATGTCATTTTTTTAAAATACAGACACGCCCCCACTTACGAACATTCATTTACGAACATCCAGAGATACGAACATCCGGTCCGAGGTCGAGAATGAACGTGAAATGAATTTGAAGAACAAGTAGTAATAGAAATGGAATAAAATCTATAGAAGATCTATCATAAATATTAAATATGATTACATTAACCTGAGGTACACTTAATATACTAGGCTCTGAAGAGGGGGGCGTGGCTGACACAGTCTGGGAATAGAACCAGGGCAATACATTTCTGAACTCGTGCCAAAAGTTTCAAAGAAGAACCAAATTGACTCCAGTATTATAATGAACTGGATAAAAGTGAAACTCTCTGTAAATCTGATCAGATCCGTTGTGCTGTGATTGAGAGGAACCAGGAGTTTAAACATGGAAGCTCATCAGTTCAATTGTCCTGTGTATGTGTGAGAGAGAGAGAGATGATATGCTTTCAGTTAGACTGAGCTCAGCAGCATCATTACACCATGTGGTCAGTTATGTAATAACTCGAGAAAGATTGCATACAGTACAAACTCGTATAGGTTACTTATACAAGGTTTAAACATACGCTCCCCTCTAAAGAATGCCCTGTAACAACTTACGAACAAATTTATCAAACGAACAGCCATCTGGAACCTAACTCGTTCGTAAGCTGGGGAGCGTCTGTAATGGCTTATGATATTTTGAATCCAGACCTGGTGAGGTCACTGACACTTTTTCACGATGTTTCTGCCACCAGCCACGGTTTGTTGCATTTACTTTCTTTCCTTTACATGACTGGTGTATTGGCCCACGTAGTGCCCGCACTTATGCAGTAGCTTGGGTTGATTCCTCCTTTCTCAGCTTGAAAGTGGCTTACTTTCCTCCTATAATCATTCCTGTTGGGTAATCCTTTTGAACACAAATCTAGTTTTCTCAGGAACTCCAATACTTTCAGTGAGGGCTGTATGAGGTAGTGTAGGTTTGCCTACCTAGACAGCATAATTTTAATTAATATGTATCCTGAAACATACCTGTTTACTAGGTTTTATAAATTTTTTTTTTTTTTTTTTTTTTTTTTTTTTAAATTCCAGGTTCCTTACCTAAATGGGTTGTGAATAGAGTCTCTCAGTTTGTGGGACCAAAGGTAAGATGGTTGTTTTCTTATCATAATTTTGTTACTGTATTCTCAGAAGATTGCATCTTTTTGGGTTTACATTTATTGGTTTTACAAACTTATTGAATGTTGCATTTAATTAACTAATAATGATAGAAAATTTTTATGTTTGCTATGCAGCAAATTTTCAAGAACAGGCCTTTATAGTCCTTTGCTGTCATCTGGTGGACATAAGCCATCTTGTTTTCCTTTTGCCTTTTTCCCTTTCTCAGGGGTCAGACAGAGTGAATCATCTGATTCGCATGTTTGATTTGGCATAGGTTTTTACATTGGATACCCTTCCTGACACAACCTTTTAGCAAGGGACAGAAACATGCTGACGGCTATGCAGCCTACTCTTTACCAAAGTCAGCAATGGTTCTTTTACATGAACCTCACACAGTAGACAGTCAGAGACATTGCCAGCCTTTGATAGCCCAGTTAGCTGCACTGGGGGACAGTGACAACCTTGCGGAGAGTGGGACTCGAACCCCCAACCCTAGGATCAGCGATCCAGAACCTTTTACCCCCAGGCCACCACTGCCCTGGTGGACATAATCCGTACTGTAATTTGTAGGTTTTCATCATATTTTTACTTGTTTATTAAAAAAGAATAATTTCCCGTAAAATCTATTTTTTTGAGTATTTATGGTACAGCTGTGTTTGTCTATTGTGTAATAATATACACTTGTGTAACATCATTCAATGAACACTGCAAAAGATCCTTTCGTTATTAATTTTATTTAATCATATCAAATAAATATCGTTAAAGGTACCTTTAAAACATCTCGGCTAATATCACAAAGGCATTTCTCTTATAGGAATTAATTATTTAATGTTGATTGGAAAGCTGCCACAAAACACAGTTGACTGTGTTTCATAGATTTTACTAAGCACAGTTTCTCAAAACAATTGGTGGGAAATAGTTCCCTATTATGAGAATGTAGCAATTATGGATTAATATAAGCTGACACCCTGCAGTCATGGCAACATTTCACCTCGGTTTGGTTTGGTCTACTTGTACTTGTATGACCTTTTGACATGTCCCTCATTCTTGCTCCACAGGCCATGAGGAAGATCTACAAAGCATGCTTGAAGTACCCAGAGTGGAAACGGAAGCATGATCCCAACTTAAAGCCGTGGATGTACCCAGAGCAGAACACGCTGCCATGCATGAGTGTCTCTGAGCTCACTGTCCAGAGGGCAGATTCGCTGGAGAACATAGACGAGAGTGGCGTGAATGAGGAAAAGGTCCAACAGAACAGTGAAGATGAGGAGACCTAAACCTCCTCCTCATCAGACTCTGCTTTTACATGAGCGTGCATGTATGTTTGTCAGTGTGTGTGAGGAAGTAAATGTGTATAAATTTACACAAGTAGTTCTGCAGAATACGATTTGTTAGTTTTCAGCTGCATCCTGTGCATGCTTTGTTATGCGTTACTGATGACCATAATGGTGCTCAAGAGTCTTAACATATTAATGATTGTGATTGTTTGCACTACCAATCCCAATTTAATAGACTTGCACATATCAGTAATACAAGTTTAATGATTATATTCCAAATGAGCTCTTCTACATTTATACATGAACACCATCAAATTGGCACATTATTGCAGGTGGAGTTTTAAATCTGTCAGCTACAGCTGTAGTAATTTTTCACTCTTCAGTGAGCATCAGTTTTGTAGTGTGTTTTGTGCCTCCATTGCGTCCTATCTTATTATTATTATTATTATTTTTCCCTTTTATTATTCAAATCCATTACTGTGAATTGAATGTCACACTTCCAGTGAGGTTTCACCTGGGCATTTATAGACTCATTTCCATGGCACTCTGCCTGTGGGATGTGAGAGTTCTCCAGGGCTCTGTGACTGGCTTCAGGGATTTTCACATCAATATCTTCTATGCATCAGTAAGATCTCAGGAGCTGTAAAAAGCAGTGCTGTCAACCTTTATGAAATGTACATTGTGTGTTTCTGGTCATGTTGCACTGTTAATTTATGAATAAACCTCTATATCTTGTACTTGGGGAATGATTTTATATTTGTGAGGCCATTCTCATACTAGGTTGCAGTATGCATGCTTTCTAGAAGTCTCCTATCGTGATCGGTGAGCTGTGTCAAGCTTGCATAGAGAAATCTGCTATTGTATTTAGTTTCTGTGCAAAAAAAAAATGCATGTAGAATTAACGGGGATTAGACACAGCATTAAAGCTACTCATGGGTGAAGTGATAATAATCAATGAATGAATGAGATGAAGTATGATCGAATTAGAGTGGCGTGGGTCTGGCACCTATCTGTGAAGTATGATTAGGATAATTATTTGGTCGGGGGAGTTTTTATCTGGCAGTGCCTTACCAGATTGGATAACATGATATGAAAGCTGAATTATTTTATTAATCATTCAAAATATTTTCAGAGCTGACAGTGCAATAAATATTCAACTCCTCTGATGCCTACAGTATAATAATCAGTTATCCCATTGCATTATTGCAACAGCAAGAATTATCTGATGGCTGTTCATCAATCAGAAATGAGAATCTCTTGAAAGAATAACCTTGATTATCTCGATTCAGTCGCACGAATGTTCGGTCGCAGGTCAACAGTCGGTTCTCAAATTTGATGTGTTCGAAGTAGGGAAAATGGACAAACTTTAGGATTTAAATAACTGACAACTAAAAAAATTGGGATCATTATAGGGTGTCCTTAGTAGTAAGGGTTATTTATACAAGGTTATCGGCACCCAATGCTTACTCATACAGCTGAGCTATGAAGGCTAGCCCATCTGGTATGCTACCGTAACACAAAGCAATGAAAATGCTAATGCTTGGTATGATAAAAGAGTGCCAGGAGAGCAAAATGCATTGCAGCTTGTTGTGCATGGAGGTAAAGGCTGACCTATGTTCCCTACCAAAAGTGCCTACTATGGGCACATAGACAGCAGAACCAGACCATCACACAATGAAATGTGGCTGGTCTAATTTTTTTATTATTTTTTTTTTACATCAAGTTATGCGCCAGGCACATGTGCATCTCATACCTGGGGAAAAGATGGCTCCAGAGTTCACTACGGGAGGGTGGCCATCCATGGAGTGTGATCATACTCTGGGTGATGTGCTACTGAGAACGGAAACGTTTCATGTGAATCTTTCCATGAAAAATTATTGTACACCAAGTACTCCCCTTTCTGACAGTGGTCTCTTTCAGCAGGATAATGCACCATGTCACAAAGCAAAAATTGTTCAGAACTGTTTTGAGTAACATGAGAAAGAGTTCAAGATATCCTAGTCCCTAGACTTTAGTTCAATTGAGCATTTGCGGGAAGTGCTGGACAGATAAGTCAGGTCCATGAGACCAGAACACCCTGCCTTTCTGCTTATGGCACTTTAAAAGATCTGCTGTTAACCTGGTCTTAGTGTCAGATACCACAACATATCTTCAGAGATATTGTATGGTTCAACGGCTCTGAGCTATTTTGGCTCGTCAATGGGGACCTACAAAATGATAGGCATGCAAAAGGTATGACTGATCAACATATAGTCATTGTTTGGCTAGACTTTTGAAACAATAAACATTGTACTTTTTAAAGTTTTCTTTTAATATAGACTTGAAATTTGATACGAACTGTTAGTTTTTTGGGGGAAAAAAGTGTGAATGCCACAATAAATAGTGTTTCAAAGGCTGTACTGTATTGTACTTTCAAATAATTATGAAATGTTACCACAAAGAGTATTTCGTTTTCTCTTTCATTTGGCAAGAAACAAAGCTCTGAGATTGCCTGCACTCTTTTCCATCCAAACGCTTACAGCTGGCCACCACTCCTCAAACTCTCCATTGTCTCTGACACTTCCTGCTTCCCATTTGGAGAAGTTCCTGCCTGCATCAGTCAGATTGTTTTGCAGGGAAGGAAATAGCACAAGTCAGACCTCTCTGGTTTCTCACCACACACTCCTGTTACTTTTACAGCATTTATGGGTTCTTCATATCCTATTTAAAAAAAAAAAAAAAAAAAAAAAAAAAACTCGAAAGTGTATTTCCTTTGACTGTGATGCAATGCAGTGTTTCTCAACTAAGAGATTCAGTTAAATATATGCCGTTTATTTGTAGAGCTTCATTCGAATTTGTACATGAAAATATTTCAATATTTATTTGAGGCCCAGACTGGGGTTGGGGGGGGACCCTGACAGTTTTGCATATTGACTTATTAGTTTAAACACCTTTCATTGAGTTATCGATCTATTTTCAGTTTAGGATAACAGTTTCCTGTGCTCTAGCTCTGCAGTAGCCTGGAGTTCAGTGACCTGACCAGATAAGGGGTATAGATAACAGACTGATGGTTGACTATGTTATTCACAGTACAATTTAACTGACCTGTTGTCAGTGGGATTTATGCTTTATTTTTATCTATAACTAAAGAGACTGTTACGGCGGTTGTTTTAGTTTTTAGTCTGTCCAGGTTGTCTTTCCTGCTTACTTATACGTACACTCTTACAGATTAGGGTCCAACATTCCTAAATCAGTCATAAATTCCATTATACTTATCATCAGCCAATGAGCTGAGCTGAGTTTCAATTATCCACAATTATCCATGATTAACCATTTGAACCATGTCAACATGCAAGAGCAGCTCACCATCCCTATGGGCACCAACAACCCAGATCTTCACACTTCCATTCTTGCTGCAAGGCCACGAATTGTGATACTAGATGTCTCAAGATTTAAACTTCCCTATCAGTCTAAACTGTGGGCTAATAAAGCGTTCAGAAACCAGGAAATGTTACAACTTTGATCTGTATGAATTGTACTATCTGTGAACTCGGTACATATTTAGCATTTTGCAGTGAAGAGAGCGAAATATAAAAGAGATAACTATGAAACCAGAGCCTAAAACACCCATTAAGTGATAGATGATCATTGAATTGCTTTATATGTGGACGGGGCAGCGGTGGCATAGTCTATAAGCTGATTGGGTACTGATCCGACGGTCAACGGTTCAATCCCCACTAGTCTAGTAGGTCTGTGAGCAAGGCCCGCAATTGCTCAGTTGTACAACATTGATCATTGTAGGTCACTCTAGATAAGAGTGCATGGACGACCATAAATAATTACCGCAACCAACTGTTACCCACAAAGCAATAGGTTTCATACTATTATATAGTATGTGGACATCATCTAACTTTGCCAGCACTGTCACCCTGTTTGAACAGGACTTCAAACCTCCGGTGAGTTCACATAGGAAAAAGCAAAATATGGCAACTTCCCACAAATTGGTGGGAAACAGGTGGAATTTTCTTTAAAGACCCGGTCAAACTAGTTAAAAAGGACAGAAGCAAATCAAATACTTCGAAAAATATTTAAAAATTCATCAGGATGGCAGGATGACATAGTGCGCTAGCACGTCTGCCTCACATTAAGAAGGTCATGGGTCTAATTCCTGTGCGTTTCTGTGTGGAGTTTGCATGTTCTTCCAGTGCTTTATGCTGGATTCCCAAAGACCAAGTCCAAGTCCAAAGCATGAAAAAGTAAGACATCCGTATTAGACTAATTCTCTTCTTCTTCTTCTTCTTTCGGCTTTTCCCTTTTCTTCTTCTTCAGGAGTCGCCACAGCAATTAATTTGATTCGCACATTTGATTTGGCATAGGGTTTTTGGTTGGATGCCCTTCCTGACACAACCCTTTAGCAAGGGACAGAAACACACCGACGGCTATGCAGCTACTATTTACGAAAGTCAGCAATGGTTCTCTTCACTTAGAGGTGAAGAAGCGTGTGCAGGCAGGTTGGAATGGATGGAGAAAAGTGTCCGGTGTGATGTGTGATAGGAAGGTATCGGCAAGAATGAAGGGAAAAGTGTACAAGACGGTGTTGAGGCCAGCGATGTTGTATGGTTTAGAGACAGTGGCCCTGGGGAAAAGACAGGAGTCAGAGTTGGAGGTAGCAGAGATGAAAATGTTGAGGTTCTCTTTGGGAGTAACGAGGATGGATAGGATCAGAAACGAATACATCAGAGGGACAGCACAATGTTAGATGTTTTGGAGACAAAGTCAGAGAGGCTAGATTGAGATGGTCTGGACATGTACGGAGGAGGGATAGTGAGTATATTGGTAGTAGGTATGCTGAGGTTGGAACTACCAGGCAGAAGGCCCAGAGGAAGACCAAAGAGAAGATTTATGGATGTGGTGAAGGCGGACATGAAGGTCGTTGGAGTAAGAGTAGAAGATGCAGAGGACAGGGTGAGATGGAGGCAGATCATTTGCTGTGGCGACCCCTGAAGGGAACAGCCAAAAGAAAAAGAAGAAGCAATGGTTCTCTTACATGAACCTCTCACCATAGACAGTGAGAGACATGGCCCGCCTTTGATCACTCAGTTTGCTGCACTTGGACACACACACACACCACAGTGACAATCTTGTGGAAAGTGGGACTCGAACCCCCAACCTTAGGATCAGTGATCCAGCACCCTTTACCACCAGGCCACCTCTGCCCCTGCATATAAGACTAATTGACTGTTTTAAATTGCCCCTAGGAGTGAATGGTTGTGTGTGTTGGTCCTGTCGTGGTCAGTGTTGCAATTTAATCTTCTGACCAAATTAACCGAGTTTAGTTGTAGATGATGCTGAGTGAGCGAAGTGCGCATGCGCAGTGGAGCGCGCGAGCAAACAGGGACTTGTCGCCTCACTGACAGAGATTTGAGGAACAGGAGCAGCGGTCGGTGGTTCTTTCTGTATTGCGACTTCACTTGCTGGATTTTTCTCATGCTTTTTTCACAAGTCTAGCCCTGAAAATGTAAACCGTGCAAAGGAAATAAGGTAAGAAACTCTCTGGCAGGCGTGTAATACATGACAAAAGGCGAAAGTAAAGCGAACTGGACGTTAGAGTAACGGTTGCTGTGGTAGTTTTCACGCGGGGCTGACAGAGCTGCTCTTCCTCCTGTCCTGCTCTTTTTAACCGAAATGTGAGAGGATTTTTCGAACTGAAGGAGATAATCTTTAAGCTTTATCTTGAATCCTAATTATATAAATCTGTAGGAGTGATTTTAGACGACCAGCAATGAGAATAATATGATTTTTTTTTACTTAAATCTACTGACACTGACTGAAAGTAAAGCTGATAAAGGTAATACAAGACTTCAATAAACTTTACACCATTAACATACAGCTTTTCACACATCTCAGGGTTTTGTATATTTTATATGATGGTGTTTACTCAAAAACTCTGAAAATACACTATTATTTTTGTCAGCAACAATGTTTTCTAAATCAGTGCATGCTCATTACATTATCTTGATGATAAAGATTTCTAAAACCCTCCATTAAAAAAATGCAAATGAGTGATTTGTAGCTGATTGCATGTAGAAAAAGGACTGAGCAGATTTCAGATGCAGAGGAAATCCTGTTGACCTGGGTCTAACTCTGCTGGGTGTGCAGTCTGGTGTGTAATTCTCCCAGAGCTCAGAGTGGGAACCCAGGGATGAGGAATGTTTTCAGATCCTGTTGAGATACTCTCACAATAGATCAGCATTTCCACCCATGATAAGAGTCTCTCCATGGAATGAACGAACCTGTTGCTGTGAGTGGATGAGAAGAAACCCCCCCCCAGAAACTCTGAGCTCAAAGAATCTAAACATCTGCCATCTTGTTTTGTGCTTGAATGCCTTGTTTATGACATGTCACAACAAGTGATTGTGTCAGGGTGCGTTCCTGGAAGAACAACAGTTTTACCTAAAAAAATTCCACGGTTGAATCCATTTTATAACTAATATCTGTTTTAAAAAGCCGGATTGGTCAGTTGGACCTTACAACACTCACACTTGGAACATCAGGTGCCACTGTTCAGTTTTTAAACAGTTTCCAGTCCAGGGTTTGGTAGCATGTAATAATGTATTGCCACACTCTATGTAAAGAGAACCTGTTTTTTTTTTTTTTTTTTTTTTTTTTTTAAGAAATGGGTACTGAGTAGGGTTAAGATGAAATCCCTATCTTTTTCTTCTTCTTCTTTTCCTTTCGGCTTTTTTCTCTTTTTTTTTTCAGGGGTCGCCACAGCGAATCATCTGATTCACACATTTGATTTGGCATGTTTTTACGTCAGATGCCCTTCCTGACACAACCCTTTAGCAAGGGACAGAAACACGCTGACAGCTTTGCAGCTACTCTTTACGAAAGTCAGCAATGGTTCTTTTACATGAGCCTCCCACCATAGACAGTGAGAGACATGGCCGGTCTTTGATAACCCAGTTAGCTGCACTGGGGTAAGATGAAATCCCTATAAAAATGTAACTAGTGTATTATTTACCAATGTCAATGACACAAACAATTTGAATACTTGAGGAATTGTAAACTAATTACAAATAAGTACGAAGAACAAAGAAATGTTCATCATCTGTTTATGTTCTGTACCCGTTTAATCCTAATTAGGGTCACAGGGAGGCTGCTGCTCATCCCAGCCTACTCCAGGCACGGGCAGAATACACCCAGGACAGCTCAACAGGCCATTGCAGGGTGGAAACACGCTTACAGCTTTGTAGCTACTCTTGTTGAAAGTCAGCAATGGTTATTTTACATGCCTCACACCATAGACAGTGAGAGACATTGCCGGCCTTTGATAACCCAGTTTGCTGCACTGGGGGACAAAGAAATGTATAATATTTAAATTCCTCTCCAAAATTAGTGATACATTAACATATGTAAGCACTAAGCAATTATTGAGTCAGGTGAAGTATAATGTGGAGAATTATTTAGATTGAAAGACTTTTATCTGCTCATCCTGAAGGCCACATCATACAAAAACTACATTTTATTACTTATTAATTCAGTATAATTTCATAGTATGCAGTCACGATACTATGCTAAGGGTGATTGAATTGTCAGGGTGGATTATCCTAATGATGGTGTTCAGTGTAACACCCATTGTGACCAGTGTGATTCAGTCAAAAGCGCTGCTGCTATGGAGGTTTTGCAGCTGACGTCATGCATACATTATCCCAATGCGGGTTTTGTTTATTCCGCCACATTGGTGTGAAAACAAACCATTCACTCCGGCCCCAACACAATTGCACAAGCGTGTGTAAGGGATTAATACTGCATTTATTTATTAAACAAGTGCAAAATGGAACTTAACTGTGTTGCTGTCGGTTGTACAAATTATAGAGGAAAGAAACCAGGTGTTAAATATCATAGATTCCCTGCTAATAAGGCCCGACGAGAGAAATGGATTTCTGCTTTGAAAAGAGCTGATACCGACAACAAAAGGAAAGATTGGCGACCAGCTCCTACCAGTCGTGTATGTAGCGAACATTCTGTTGGAGGCAAGTAACTTATCAGTAGATATATTATTATTTATTGTCTTAACCACAGTTTGATTCTATTTAACTGTATATCTGGTGTCCATTTATAAGCTGAGGGCAGCTAAAATGTTATTTAGTCTTTATTATAACATGTACAGTATATATAATAGAACTATTATAATACTTCATAGATTTAGATCCACATGTTTGTGTTTAATATATAATGTGAGCAAAATGATAAAAAAAAAATGTGAGTCATAATTACTTTTGCCATGATTAGTACTTTGGTGTCCTCACACAGCTTGCCATGGGCGATATTAGAGGCTTTCCTGGGTATAATATGCTTGCGAAGTGCCGAAACCCATCCGGATATAAAATACTCATACGCTTCCCAAGTTTAACTTTAACAGTCTTTAATACGTGTTTTAACACACACAACAAACATACCGTTCTTTGGTTTCCGCTTCACTTGTTTAATCCCACAATGCATTACAGAACCGGAATATACCAAGTGCGGGGGTGGGGGGGGGGTGGGGGTGTGTGTGTCATTAACAATGATTGCTACACTCTAAGCCCTTTGAAATTTTTCGTGAGTATAATCAGATGTGCGATTAATCAAACAATTATAGATATGTGGGTATGGTAAACCAGGTATCCTGTTCGTTGCTTCATCCATGCAGTTAACAAACAAACCATCAGGCAAAACGTATGGGTCATTTGTTAGCCCTGATAACCGTAGTTTTTTAATATACTGTTGTTTATGATCATTATCATAATTACCAGGGAGTTCGGAAAGCACTGGGATTGTATTACGGCTGTCAACATTCATATTTATGTAATCTACCAAGCTAAAAACAGGCACCTAAATTGCAAAGTATACGTTTGTTTTCACTCCAATATGGCGGCATAAACAGAGTTGCTACGGCATGTCATGTGACTGCTAAACCTCTATAGAATCCCAATTCATTCATGGAAAATGCTATGAAAATAGAAAACAAAATGTGAAATATGGAAAGCACTAAATTGCATGGATGCATTTTTATTTTCAAGATTTAGACTTTTCACCTGACTAAACACGATTTAATCAGCTTGAGTGTTGGGACTTTGAGTTCGAGTGTTGCCAGCTTTCTTTGGGAAGACTCACAGAAATCAATTAAGATAGGCCACACCCTACTAACAGCTCCATGGATGGTGGATTTTTGTGCTTTTCAGATTGTTTCTACTCACGCTCACACATGGCTTTCAACAGCATAAATAAAATGAAGTTTCAACAGCTCGGGGTTGCAGTGCTTCACTGTAAATTGTACTAACTCACTAATCAAGATGGCAGACATTTGGAGCTGTTTGCAGTAGGATGCAGCCGATCTATCTTATTTGATGTCTATGAGGAGGCATATTTGCACCATTGACGATCACTCTCCTGTGCACTTGGTTAGAAATAAAAAAAAAAATTGATCCTCATGATGCATTCCTGGCCCCACACACTCAGCCAGATAATTCACAGTGAGCGCGGCAAACAGAGAACAAAAGGGTATTTTATAGATATCTGAACAGAGGTATGTGACTCCCACCATGAAGAAGCCGGAAACAGTCCGTACAAGCAGTCACGTGACCAATATTTATCAGCTCCAAACAGAACAAGGTGTTCTGAATGTTTTTCAAAAGCTAATAATGAAACATGTTTAAAATTTCTTCATGAAGACCCTTATTAAAATAACAGAACATAGCATGCAACTTGAAAATGCAACAGTGTCTTCAAGGAGCTAACCAACTGAACTGAACTGAATTGAACTGAATTGAACTTCTAAAATGAAATATATAAATTTATTACAGGTAGACAGCAGAAGGAACATATTAAACCACTGACTATAGCCCAGGACCACGCCCCTTTAAAGGGCCACGGCAAGTCAGCGTAACATAAGCCATAACTATATTATTATTAAAATAATTCCAAAATGGAACTGTTCAAAGCCAACACTGCTCAAAATCCCTGAAAGTGCTCACGATCAGACTACTTTAAATTCAGAGTGGATTGCCCTGGTGTATTCTATTGCTTACATGTGCCAAAACCTGAAGCCAGACTGCTATCGTCTTGGTCAGACCTCTTTCCTATTGAACGTTATACTCAAATAGCATAAAAAGATGGTAAAATGGAAATAATTGCATTCAAGATATGCATGTCATTTTAATTTTTTTGATTGTCAAATTTCAGACATGTAGAGATTTCCCCCCATTTAATTACAGAGATCAGTTAAATTATTTGGAGAGTAATATAAATTTGCGGTATTGTGAGTGTCAGCAGTAAACTTTTTAGGGTTTTGGAGCTGTTTTGGTTTCCAGTGGCTCCATTTTTAAATCTTAAGTAAGGGGGTTTCATCCAGATGACCGCCACCTGGCGTCAAAATCGATACACAAATGTGCAGTCTGAGTTTTTCAGAGATTGAAACAGGTGAAAGGTGTGGTTACTGCTTGTTTGGAATGAAAAACCATAACTGCATTGGCCCTTTGATATCGAGGATTGGACATCCCTGATATACGGGAATGATGGTTTCGGTAGGGGGTTGCGCTCTTGAATGCCCTTTTTGTATTTTTTTTTTTACATACTGTACATCAAACATTTCTTTAAAATGATGCAGCAATATCATCGTTGTGCGTGGTATCAACTGAAGGACATGCATTTTAAAAGTTTCCCTTATTCGACTCATTTCCTGGTATCTTTTAAAATGTGAGCCTTTTTGTCCATGTTTCAGACCTTGACTATTAAAATGTAGTTATCTTGTTTTATGTGTTTATATCCACACACTCGGGGTTACCATGAGAATGTGCAAATCATACTTTTTTGTTATATTCATGAGACCTTGAACCCATCTCTCAAATCGTCAATACCCATCAAACCAGAGGTATGATACTCTTGGTTTAAGGTATCCTGTGAAAAAATATTCCCAAGATACTATTTTTAGGAGTTGTTTTTTCTTTTCTCGCTTCCTGTCAACATTGTACTGTTTAAACAGCATTATATAATGCTATAAGATCTTACAGTTGGCTTGTAATTATGTTTTGATTGTGACATCCTTTAGTGACTGGTGAAGGTCTTTTGTGTGTGTTTTGTTGTGTGTGTGTGTGTGTGTGTGTGTGTGAGAGAGAGTGTGTGTGTGTGTGTGTGTGTGTGTGTGTGTGTGTGTGTGTGATTTTGCGAATTGTGAATACTGTACTACGCCTGTGGAGGGGGAGCAGATCTTCATTTTATTTCCAATAATAAAAAAGAGTGCAAGTCTCTAGGTAACAGTAGCAACATATAAAGTTTATTTTGGGTCTGGTTTTAGGGCTGATACTTTTTGAATCAAATTTGTCAACATTGAACAGAGTATTTTGTTTATAAATTTGGGAATAACATGAATTTTCTATGAGATAATTCCTGAAAACATGAAAAGAAGTTGAACAAAAGTATGAATATCGAAGGTATTGCCATTAAAGTTGTACTGCTTTTTGTTTGTTTAATCATTAAAATTAAAGTTAAGTGCCAGTTCTAGTAGAAATTTTACTGGATGACTCCGTGTGACCATCAGATGAAAGAATATAATAATAATAATAATAAAAAAAAAATAATAATAATTATTATTATTATTTACACACATCTTTCTTCTGTTTCAACAGAAGCTAGGGTCATTTGACAGAGTATATCCAGCCCAGTGTAGAGATGAAAGTGACATGCTTGAGCAAAAGGCGAGCATATTACCACACACAAGTGTGTTCTGTCATCTCAGCAGCAATGCTTTGGAAGGATCCGAACAATGACATATTGTGTCGCACAATAGTGCTTCACTGTTATTTATACCCCCAGCACCCTGCATCCCAAATGCCTCCTTCAGTCCTCTATTTCAACGATGGCTTCGGTCTCTACAGCTTCCAGTAATTGTTCCCACTGGAAGCCTTGCAATGTTTGCATAGGATGTGCAACAGGAAGATGTTAATGGATGTTTTTCTTATTTTGGTTACTTCATAATTGACAAGACAGCAACCTCAGGTTATCTATCTATCTATCTATCTATCTATCTATCCATCTATCTATCTATCTATCTATCTATCTATCTATCTATCTATCTATCTATCTATCTATCTATCTGTCTATCTGTCTGTCTGTCTGTCTGTCTGTCTGTTGAGCGAGAGAGAGAGAGAGAGAGAGAGAGAGAGAGAGAGAGACTATGCCATGTGAATCATGTGAGCTTGACTTATTGTTAATGCAGAGGAGGAGAGTGTTGTGATTTATTTCATGTCTGTCACTGGAGTACTGACATGTCTGTCTGTATCAAGTGTTTGGTAAAGTAGCATCACTCTGATGGGCAGTGATGGCCCAGTGTGTAAGGTGTTGGATTACTAATCCCAAGGTTGGTGGTTCAAGACCCACTCTCAACGGTTGTCACTGCTGTCCCCCCGGTGCAACTAACTGGGTTTATCAAAGCCTGGTCATGTCTCTCACTGTCTATGGTGAGAGGCATGGAAAAGAACCATTGCTGACTTTTGTCAAGAGTAGGCTGCATGTCAGCGTAATTTTGCCCTACGATGGTCCAGGGTGTACGCTGCTGTTGCCCAGAGTCGGTTGAGATCCCTGCATTTCTAATTCGGATTAAGCAGTTCGGAAAATGAATGACGTCCCTACATGAATGTGTTGCCAGGAAGGATTGAAGAATACAGTACTGTTTGTGCTGGCTTTGTGTTGTTTTGATTAAATATTAGCAAGCCATGTAACGTGGTTACATGGAAATGACATTGGTAAAGGTTTGCTGTGATGCAGTATACTATATGGGGTCTGCATGGTGGTGCAGTGGTTAGCATATCTGCCTCAAAGCAAGAAGGCCTGTGTTTGATGTTGCTCCTAGGTGTGAGGATTAATGGTTCTGAGTGTTTTGGTATTGCAATGGTCCGGTGAGTTGTTCAGGGTGCATCTTGCCTTTGCCCAGAGTAGGCTGAGATGGGTGCCAGCCTACTTGCGACACTAATTAGGATTAAGTGGCTTAGAAAATGAATGAATGATTCTATATATGGAAATGGCACATTCTATTAAACATTGTAGGGGCAGTGGTGGCCTGGTGGTAAAGGTGCTGGATCACTGATCCTAAGGTTGGGGGTTCAAGCCTCACTCTAAATGGGTAGTCACTGTCCCCCCCCCCCAGTGCAGCTAACTGGGTGATCAAAGGCCAGCCATGTCTCTCACTGTCTATGGTGTGAGGCATGTAAAAGAACCCTTGCTGACTTTCGACAAGAATAGGCTGCACAGCCATCAGCGTGTTTCTGCCCTGCGATGGCCTGGCGAGCTGTCCAGGGTGTACTCTGCGCTCACCCGGAATTGGCTGCAATGGGTGCCAGCCTCCCTGCGACCCTAATTAAGATTAAGCGGGTACAGAAAATGAACGAATGAATGTTAAACATTGTCCCAAGTTTATAATGCTTGAGTCAAAATGGTCACTATTTCTGAAATCCTAGAAATGTAACAAAATGCTTACATAATATAGCCCTCTCTTTGTTCAAGGTAAAAGAATATTTAAATATGCTATAATCAAGCCCATGTAATAGTCATGATGCAGCAGGCGTTTCTTTTCTATAGGTCTATTTTTCTAAATCTCAGTGAACCTGTGAACAAATGGTCCTGACCAAGATAAAGCAGTAACTGAATCAAAACATGAATGTTATATTATATTTATACTATTGTCTTTGTAGGATATTTTCCTGATCTGGTAAAACTCTGCATGGATTTGAATGGAATTAAATCAGAATATATTCAATCTGTAATTTGTTCCAATTCAGTGAAATAGCTATGTGTTGCATTTGCATTCTGCCTTGTAATATATTTAACAGCTCTTTGGCGAGGCTTTCCTATACTATGATTAAGGATCGACTTGCTTTTTTCAATCAAAATTCCCATTTCTTGGGAATGCTCTGATTCTTTTCGGCCCCCACAGAAATAATTTATTTGGAACACTGATACCAGTCTTATAAAAACTAATCATTATTTAGAAAGGAAGAACAAGTTATACACCAGTGGTGTCAAGTAAAGAACAACATGAAAAATCTGGCCGTCATAAGACCTCAGTATTAATGTTCCATGGTGGAGATTCTTTGGTGCTCTATTTGAGGGATGAGTACCATCCAAATATCCATTATTTATACTGTACCGCTTATCTGCAGGATCATGGGAGAAGTGGAGCAAATCTCAGCTGACTTCAGATGAGAGACATACGACACAGTGAACAGGTCGCCAGTCTATTGTAGGGTTAACACAGACACAAACAAGTATTCACAATCTCATTCACATCTATTTAGAGTTGACGAAATATGCACGTCTGTATACTGTACGCGGAAACTAAAACACCTTGAGGATACCCACACAAGCATAGGGAGAACATGCAAACTCTACACAGAAACACATTTGACCAAGAATCGTTCTTGATGTGAGGTGACTGAGCTACCATGACCCCTCATGAATATCATTCTTTCAAATGGTATTAGCACAAGTAATATGTTGGTGGTTGAGGTGGACAGAGTCTAATACATCAGCTCAGAAATCTCCCATAAATGCATTGGACACCATCATCTAATATATATTCATATAATTTTTATGCTCAGGCAATTTGGAAATTTCTAATATCCTGTGGAAGGTGACATTGTCAACATGGATAATTGTACTTATTTATTGGAGTATAGATTTGCAGTGATGCATCCCTTTACAAGGAAAAATGAATGCAAACCAAGCCAATTAATGTTAGGTACTGCATATCAGTCACTCATTTACTGAAGTGCTTAATCCTACTAGGGTTGCAGGTTGGCTGGAGCCTACCTCAACTGACACTTGGATAATGAGAGCTAAACTCTTAACAGCTCACCTGACCATTGCAGAAACACACACGCACACAACTGTTCACACTAACATCCACACCTAGCGGCAATTTGGAACAGCCACTTTGCTGAAGATATATCTCTTGAGATTGTGGGAGGAAACTGGTTTACCCAGAGGAAACCCACATAAGCACAGGAAAACAGATAAACTCCTCATGGAAACGCCCTGAGAATCAAGCCCATGATTTCTTGCTGTGAGGCGGATAAGCTAAACTGTACACCACTGTGCCAGCTCTTACTGCATATCAGAGCCACCAAATAAATAAATAAATAAATATCTTTCCACCCATCTGTACATCTCTTACATATTACAATGGTACCTTGACTTATGAAATTAATCTGTTCCATTCCCTCCCAAACTCATATAACCTGCCACAAACACGTATATTTGACCTAATATATTAAAGATAAACATGTAAAAACAAGAAATATTTAATAATAATAATAACAATACATGTACTTTAACATGAATAGTAATTAATAATAAAACAAGAATAACCAATAAGTCAACTAACCCTTCTGATCATTGACTGCGGCAAAGATACCAGGGGGGCACATATGACCCTAGGGAACATGCTTTTTTGCCATTCTGTATTAGAATTAAGTGTGATTGCACATCCTCTACAGTAGGTGGCAGTTGCGCTCTCATTGTGTCCCTATGGTGTAGGGAAAATGCACCGAGCAAATGGTATGAAATGCAGTTAACACTATTTATAGTCGCGTGTTGGGCGCTGGGTGGGTAGGGGTGTTTTTTAAAATAATTGAGAAGCACCGCACAAGGCGTTCTCGGAGCACGGAGGAATACATGCGGAAGAATACAAGGCTAATTGGCCCGGAAAAGCCATTTTCCCGGCAGAGCTCGTAAATCAAAATTTTGCTCGTTGGATGGGGCAGATTTTTAGTGGGATCAAAACTCGTATCATAGAAAATTCATTATAAAGGACACTCGTTAGTCAAGGTACCACTGTGTTTCCTTGTTGAACCAAAAAATACAAAGACATATTCAGCTTTTGGCATAGCTGGCAGAAATTGTAATCACTCATGTATGAAGGCAAGTAATTGCAGAGACAGCGACTCAGGGTTGAGTTTGTTTTAAATGTCTGTGAATAATTAGAGACTGGGTTAAACTCTGTGTTTTCATTTGAAAAACTGCAATTAAACTGAGCACTTTATCTGTCATCCATGAATGACTTTCCTACTCATGTGCTGTGCTGTGATAAGATACTATTTATAAACAGACATGTGTAACTTGTAAAGAAAAGGGGAAGAATCTCTGTATGGAGACATCGAGACATCGCCAGGCTATTCGTCATTACTCAAACCTAGAATGGATGCCAATCTTTAAAAAAAAGGCTCTTATTCTATATGGTACATGGATTTAATTTCCAAAACAATGATGATTTCATCTACTTTTATCACAGATTTTTTTTTTGACATTGCCAAATGTAATGAAAGCGATGTTCCACCATTGCAGATTTTTTTTGTGTGTTTTATCAGGAGAACATCAATACGTAGTTTTTTGCAAAAACGCATTTGAGGGTGTCATGCCCTCTCTGTGGCATTAGGGTGTGTTTCCCAGTGTAGCTGCACATCAGGGCGTTATCTCTGTTTCTCTGTAGAGAGAGAGGACAGGCTTGGACTCTTTGAGGGACAGCTGTATCCTGTGTTTTCTGCAATGCTGAGAAAAGCCAGATCGCTTATTAAGATAAATATGGGTGTGTCAAAAGGAGAATGTTTCATCAGGGTCCAAGTTCTGTGTTTATTCCCCTGTAAACCAGATTATCAAATGGTATTTGTTTACGGCTTTTAGACCAAAATTTCTAGGATGGTGTGAAGATGGTGGGTTAGAACGCCAGAAATAAAGTTCATGCCGCTGAATGGTTATTATGTGAGCCCCTTAAATCTGTTCTCTGTAGCACTCACTTTCTGGATGGACCCCCCCCCCCCCCCATTCCTTGAGTGGATATTCAATGGACTGTAGTCTCTATCTGTTTAGATTGCATTGTTAATGATATTTAAATGGTCTACAAAATTTTGTATAGAAAGGATTTATGCTTGCAGGAGAGGACACTGAATGCATTCTGTTCCAAAATGTAAGGAAAAAACTGACTGCACACATTTTTACAAATTGTATCTCAGAATACAGTATTTTAAACTATTTAACTGACATGCCCGATTGATTGCCGTGATTTTTTTTGAGAGAGAATATACCTTTCTTTATATGTGAAACTACCATACCGGTCAAGGCTTCTAAGTATAAAGATAACAACCCACTTCATTGATGCCAACATCATCGGTGGTTCAACAAAGGTTTAGGTTCATACACCTATCCAATAACAACAACAATATTAAAAAAATTCAAAAATAAAATCGTGCTCTCTTTCTTTTCCTTCCTTCGAAAGGAAAATCATATTAGAGGTGCAATTAAAAACAACCGTTGCAATTTTTTGCAGATAATTCATTTCAAGATGCTTTTTATGACTCCAAATGCAAGTGAATATTTTGGGGCTTAAATACATATATAGGGCGGGAAAGATGGACAAGTAATTTGTGGATGTTTGGTGAAAAAAGTGAATCCCCTGTCGTAAATCAGCCATGTTTTGTTTGCTTTTTTGTTTTCAAACCACTTACTTTTTATTTGCATATTATTAGCATGAATAAAACATGAATGATGGCAGAATGCACAGAATATGGTGGATGCCAGGAGGTATTTGTGGGTGGAAATCTCCAACTTCCATTTCTTGTGAGCAAAAAACAGATAATTTGTGAGCAAAACAAGAGCTTTTTGCAACATGTGCAAACTGTTTGAGAAGAGTTTGAGACTATTCTGTATCAGAGCCTCGTTTTGTGACATTCGCAGAAATTTCAGACATTTAAACTTTTTTTTTAATCACGAGGATACCAACCAGACGACTAAACTGTGATGCTGTGAATATTGCACAACAAATTGCTTTTTGATTTTTTTTCCCATGTTCTCCCTAATTTAGTCGTATCCAATTCCCAATCATCAAGTATTGCCTTCCCTAACACACGACCATCACCGACCTTGAAGTGGTGAAAGCATGCACACGCCCCCTATATAACATGCAGTGCTAGCCACACGCCTCTTTTCGAACTGCAGCACATTCGTATTTTGGAGCAGTCTAACACACTGTGGGGAAATTGTGGAATGAGCTCACAAATGCCTACAGCGATTGCTGTGAGTGATAAGAAAGTGAGTGTATGCTATCCCTCTCTCCTGGGAGAGCTCGGCTAGTTTGCTCCCATTTACTCCCGGCCGTTGATGGCTGTGGGTTTAAACTTGCGATCTCTGGGTTAATAGCTGTGCACCTTGTCGATGTACCACTCGATAAAATAATAATAATATAATAATAATAATATTATATTGACGTCTTCTTCTTCTTCTTATTATTATTATTAACAGTTTGAAATAATTTCAAGCATTTATTGAGAATATCTCATTTCATATCCTTTACAGGACTATTCGAATCTAGTGCCTCACTATAAGCTTAGAGATGTTCATTGATGCAAGTTAAACTTGCTGACACAATATATAGCAGCTATAGTGAGCATTTAGCAGTAAAGAGCATGTACAATACCAGCTGAGTGTCACGTCTGAACTTTGTGAGTAAATTGAAGAGCTGACCTGCTCAAGCAGTTGTTCTTTTGGCTTGTAGTGATGTGAGGCAGTTTCTTTTGTACAAAACATGGTGGTCAATGCCTCAAGCACATTTTCCGTCATCTTTGTATACAATTGCTCACTGGGAATACAGGCCTGACATTGGAAGGAGATTTTTATGTTGACGAATGGACACAGCATGTGGCTTAGTACTAACAGGCTTTGGCTGTGATTCAGTTGTAAGATGTGGTAAAGGTTTGGTGAATGAACACAACAGAAAACCATGTGACTGTCTGGTTGCTACTAGTGGCTGAAATTCATCAGACCTCAGAAACTCTTTGCACCTAACCACTTTTGATCTGGATACATTCCTTTCCGCAGTGGAGAAAGATTGGTTTTCACTTCAATCCAAGCATGCATTTCTCAGCTTGAAGTGTTGTTAACATGAGAAAAATAGCACCATATGTGTAACTGATATGTACCTGTGATGACAGACTTGTAGAGGGAATTTTGTTCATTGCTAGTAAGACAGAAATAAGACAACACCCTGCCAGTGGCTTTTCACAGGTCAAACTTTATCTGCCTGTTTCATGAGCTTCCGGCCTACTTGCTCTGCGCGGGATCCGGTGTATCAGTACTCCAGAGCCAAAGGTTACAGTCCAGAGTGCAGACAAAGGAAATCTAGGATATGACTCATGGCCATTTTCAACAGCCTCCTACTGTCTGCTTTCTCATTCACTCTAGTGCTATCCAATAGTGGTGTTACACAGAAAAATCTACCCCCTAAAAGGAAAAATCTTTTAGTACTGAGAGAAATATTTTTGACAGAATTGTATTGGAGAGACTCTCAGAGCTTGTTTCTCATGTGTGGGCTTACTGAAGTCGAAATTCTCATTTGGGATTCATTCAAGAGTCATGTACATCCTTTGTTTGTAGTATGACACATCTGAGGGGGTTCAAGGTCTCCACCCTTGGATTAGAGAGAACTCGACCACTGTTTGAGATTCCACCCCTTAGCTGAGATAGAATACATATGCTCTGTTTTTCTCTGCTTATGGTTGGCGTTGTGCCATCTGTCCAACCTTGGGATTCTTCTTAGAGTTGTTTTCTCAAGCACCAACAACCTTTGCAATACAGAAGTTGGGGAGTATCTCTCAGTAAGGCTGAGCCCTTTCAGATTGTTTGTAGGAAGTGTTTGCACAAGGGGCTTTTTGGAGTCATGCCCTCCTCATCACATAGCTGTTTCCCACCCATTGGAAAACCTTTTCCTGACTAGCCTTAGAGTTTATGTTCTCTCAAATACCTCGCTGTGTTATGGTTAGGATTGTGCGATGTATTTGCCAAGATACCAGTAACCACTACAAATACAGTATATAACTTGATCTAAAAACCACACACATTTTGTGTATGACCAAAAGTAATTTTATCCAGAAAAGAAATAAGATGACACATGTAAATGTGAAATAATTTGTGAGGGTGTTTTGACCTGCCACTGTCTGGATTTCCCACCCCATCCCCATACACATTTCACATGCTCTTGACTCACGGGATAGGCTTACCTTCTGTCAAAGGAAAGGAAGAATGTTGAGTGTGGTTTTATTGTATATTTCACATATACATTAAACAAGTAGAATATATGGTTAACACTACTAAACAATGCCAGGAAGCGAGTTTCTTCCAGGTACTCCGGTTTTCTCCCACAGTACAGACTGTACATTAGGCTAATTGGTTGCTCCAAATTACCCGTAGATGTAGATGTGAGTGTGAATGGTTGTGGGTTGGCTCTGTGATGGTCTTGTGAGCTGTTCAGGGTATAGTGCACCGTTGCCCAGTGTTAAGGTTAAGGTGGGCGCAGCCTTCTCGTGACCGTAATTGGGGTTTAGGCCTAAAATAAAAACTGCTGTGTTTCCCCTAATGGGATTAAAAAAAAAAAAAATGGGTCAACTGGTTTACAATTTTTCCTCGTGAGTTCGTTATACTCCAAATACTATGAATGAATTTATCTCAGTACTGAAGTGTCCGAACACATACTTTTTCTGTATGTGTAAATGTGAACAATATGTTGGCTCTTTCTAACACCTCCTGGTTTGTAACATGGTCTTGCCACCATATCTTCATGATGGTGCGTAGGGAGCATTGGTGAAATTGCTCAAGCTTTTTGATGTGTCTTCAGTACACAGTCCATGTCTCGTAACCATTCAACAAGGACGATATGACCACAGCATTGTAGATCTTGAGTTTTGTTGTGAGACAAATGCTTCTGTGCTTCAAGACTTTGGTGTGAAGTCTGCCTAATGCCTGACTAGCTTTCTGGATCCTGGCTGAGATTTCTCCATGAAGAGAATCATCACTGGAGATAGTGCTGCCCAAGTACTTGAATGTCTGGACATTTTTCCACTGTGTGCCATCCATAGTGATGCATGGTGACTGGATGGTCCTATTTTGTGCTGACTGTACGAGTACTACAGTTTTTCCAAGACTAATTGTGAGTCCAAATAGCTTGGCCGCTTCAGAGAATTTGTCAATTATGGTTTGCAGGTGGTTCTCTTCTTGGGCCATGAGAGCACAGTCATCAGCAAACAGGGCCTCCAATACTAACCTGTGAAGTGTCTTTGTTTTTGCATCTAGGCGCCTCAGGTCGAACACTGACCCCTCAAGCCGGTATTTGACGTACACTCCAAGGTCAAGGTCACTGTCTGATGGTTCACCGTTTGAGAGTATTTCTCCCGTCATATCCTGGTGGAACAGTTTGACTAACGTGGTGAATTTTGGAGTGCAGCCAAGCTTTCTGAGAATAGTCCAGAGAGCTTCTCTGTTGACTGTGTCAAATGCCTTGGTGAGGTCTATAAATACTGAGTACAGGTTCATGTTCTGTTCCATACAATTTTCCTGGACCTATCTGAAGGCAAAGACCATGTGTACACTGCTGCAATTTGGGCAAAAGCCACACTGTGATTCCAGGAGATTTCTCTCAGCCACGGTTGGGATGAGTCTGTTGAGTAGCACTTGGGCCAGTATTTTGCCAGCTGTGGAGAGGAGAGATATGCCCCTGTAATTTCCACAGTCTGCTCTTGATCCCTTGTTCTTGAAGAGGGCAACTATTGATGCATTGCGAAAGTCTGCAGGCAGTTCTTCCTGTACCCAGATGCTGACTAGCACACTGCAAAAGGCTTCCAGGGATATGCCACCTAGTGCTTTGTAGACTTCCGCAGGAATGCCATCCTTGCCAGGAGCTTTTCCGCAGCTCATCTGTTTAATAGCTCTCTTGATTTCATCGATAGAGGGTGGTTCATCTAATTCAGTGTGTTCTGCTTGTTGTTTGATCTGGTCAAGTGCACACTGGTCAACTGTGGAAGGGCGATCCAGAAGTTGTCTGAAATGTTCTTTCCATCTGTTGTTGATGCCAGTTTTGTCCTTGATCAGTGTTGTTCCGTCTGAGGAAAGCAGAGGAGTGAAGCCAGATTTGGAGGGACTAAACACTGTCTTGACGGAACGGATAAACTGTTTTAAGTTATTTGAGTCAGCAAACCCATGGATCTCTTCAACTTAAACTTAAATACTTTAAATTCAACTTAAATACTCTTAAATAAGCACCACATGCTATGAGCACAATCAGGTAGTATCTTTTTAAAATGGTCCATATCTTCAGACAGCTTCTTCTGCTCTTGTAGAATCTTGTCAGTATAGACTTTGGCTAGCTTTTCCCGACACTGTGTTGTACAGACCAGTCTGTACTTCTTTTAGCCGGCTGTAGTCAAAAGTATTAGGTGCCTGTGCCTGGAACACTATGCCATTATCCATAATCATCATCATGACTATGGTTTTACAAAGAATAAAAAAACACAACTTGCCAGTGAAAGTAGATTTCTTCAAGAGCATCTTCATGGTTTTTACATCCAGCAGTGCAACAAAACCAACCATTTTATCTTCCTCAACACAAACCAAGCACCCTGTTTTTTTCACATGACTAGAAGTTGAAGCCAGTTACTCTCAAGAGATTATCCTCCATGTCATGGATCCAAATGAAGTTCGCCAATAGAATATAGTGTTGGTACTGGCGCCACATTAAAACACATTTCCATCGGCTGATTATGCAAGTCAGCAATATATACAAAGTGCTCAAGCTGGTTCTGTAGGTAAATGTCACGTGAACAAAATAACCAGCTGGCAGACACCTAAACAGATAAAAAAATAATCCACTGGTCACAAAACTGAGAGGTTGGTCAGTCAGTTAGTTAATTGTTTTTTTCATATGCCAATAAAAACCTTTGGGTCAGCATGACGTTGCCAGATCGGTCGGGTTATGGGAAACAGAATTTTTTTTAAAGCAAAGGAATATATGAATACCAGGAATTGGTCTAAAACTATTTGGATTAATGTGGTTGGAAAGAGTACAAATATACAAAATAATGTTTTTAATGATTTTGAGAAGAAACTTGAGGCAGAAAAGTAATGAAAGTGTGAGCCCTGTAGGCATTTGACAACTGATTCCTAGAACATGATTTTTTAAAAGATAACTGCGGATACTGTGGAATCCCCTAAAATACAAAAACTGTGGCTTTTTGAGATTATCACTGCCTGCCAGTTGTTCCTGGCCATACAGCTGATATCTCCCTAATGGCAGAATGGTTAAAATATACAAAAAACAAACATAAAACCTAAAATGTAAATTGTATAGAGGTTGATGGCTTTTTTAAACACTTTTTTTTTACTAACAAAGACGTCCTTGAAAACAGCCAAAACCTCATGTGATGTCATTATTTGTGGTTTGACAGTTATTCAGTAACTGGGATCGTATTTGTGCAGTATGCTTACATGCACCACTCACACTAGCCATTTACAAGATGCTTCTTTGTTTGAGAAATGACATCAGTGTTTATTCTTATATAGTGGGCAAGCTTCTACAAGAAGGGCCTCATCTAAATGCCATACTGTTGCATCGTCTCAGTCTCCATAAAAAATTCTTCTTCGTGTGAAAAATTTTGCAAATTATTTGAGTGATTCTATAATGAAGGGTACATTTCAGATCCACCCAAAACTGAAAAAGATCACTGCTATTTTGTGTAATATTCTATTTGCTTTTTAGTGTGTCCTGGGTTTTACTATACCCATTAATTGTCAAGCTTAAGTTCTAATTATTTCTAAAATATTCAAATCAAAATAAACACTTGGTTCATTATTTTGTCAGCTATGTTACAGACAAAAGTGGTGTTGTAGAAGACATGAATGAAGCAACTATGCATTTGATAAAACAGTTGTTTCCAACTTCTAGGGTCTATTCCGCCAAGGTTTTGTTGTTGTTTGTCTAGCTGTTGTGAAATTAGAGTTCTGAGCTGAAAATTGATATGCTGGGGATATTATCATTAAGGATGTTAATTTTTTCAACATGAATACATATTACACAATTTAAAAGTGAATCAACATTAATTTGCAGTCATCACTCTGTAGAAATGTCCCTCATAATTTATATTACAGTTTAGCCAACATTTGAAGTAATTATGGCACAAAAATCATATGTAACACAACTGGCAAGAAAATCACGCAGTTGATAGGACACACTAGGAAAAGAAACAAAAGCTTTATTTTGATTGATTGCTTTTCAATTGAATTTTTTTTTTTAACATTGCAGCATTGTTTTAACATTCTCCCATCCCCTCCCATCAATCCCTTCTGTCGGTTCTTCTTTCGATCGCTCCTTCCTCTTATCATTTTTCCCATTCAAAAGGGCAGTGGTGGTCTGGTGGTAAAGGGCGCTGGATCGCTGATCCTAAGGTTGGAGTTTCGAGTCCCACTCTCCACAAGGTTGTCACCATCCCCCCAGTGCAGCTAACTGGGCTTTCAAAGGCCGGCCATGTCTCTCACTGTCTATGGTGAGAGGCGTGTAAAAGAACCATTGTTGACTTTCGTATCATTCAAACCACGGTTTATTTAGTCTAATTATTAATTACACCTGAAAAGGTGTATTCATCATGTCATTTCTATGCAATAGCAATAGTTAATTAATATTTTCAGATCAGTTGAGTTATTTTCTGATATGTATCATTTAAAGCATGCATTTATGTAATTACTATCTTATTACACTTGTATACAGTATTTCATCATGCACTTTATGTGTAATAACAATTTAATCACGTTAATGTGTTTTAGCCAACTATACTAAATAAGCATGAACTATGAAAATAAACCCTGCCAAATTGTTGACAAACATTTAATTCACTCCATGTATAGACAATCATTTTGATGAAGTATTGACAAGGAGGAGTTAATACTTACTACAGTGTCTTCAAGGTTCAGCCCAAAAGGATGTGCCCTCCAGCAATGTGAGTCATCTGACTCTGGAGCATACCATTCGGGATTTGTCGGGGATTTATCAGTGGGTAACACAGTTGACAATGATTTCTCGGATACGCATAAAGTGAATAGTTTTATGTATGTTAATGTTTTTAATAGCTTTAACAAAGGTTTTATTATATTTTAATGATTAATTTTGAATAATTAATGCCTAAGTAATATGTAAAAACATGTATTCCATTGTTAATTTTTAAGAGCAAATTTGACTTTCAGAAATCGGACAGCACAAAAACCTGCTAATTCCAGTACATAATTTGCATTTTTTTTGCTAAATAAATTAAGTAACCTGTTAACCTTTTGTCTGAAATGAAAGAGAAATATAATCCGATGTATAATTTATCATTGTTACAAGTAATAACCAATAATGTTTTGGTAAAATTGATAAAAACACCCCATGGACTTCAAATGTACCCCTAATTAGACAATCACCCATTTACAGTCGAAACAAGCACAAGTACTTGGATATTAATTAACATTTAAAACATATACTGCAAGCAAGTGAAGGAAGATGTGCGTGTGCAGCTGTTACTACATTTGATTTCATTGCTACATTTTAGGGATAATGGTGTGTAGTAAAGGCAGAGACCTGCTAACAGGATGTATTTGTTTTCTTTCTAGATGAGGAACTGGCATCCTCATCCCCTCTTGGCCAGTCTTTCTGCTGCTTTGCATGCAGGCTAATCCAATTGCCCATGTACACTATGGCAACAATTGATGCAGCCTCAGATGCACAAGACCTGTTGGCTTCCATTCACCTTGAGAAATATTTGAACCACTTCAGACAAGCTGGCTTTCTGCTGGCCCGGGACTTCTGTCATGTGGACAATGCAGCTCTTAACAGACTTGGAGTGACCGCCACCGGCCACAGGAAGCGGATCCTTAAACTGGTTGAGCACATTCAGCTGATTTGCCAGCATAAAAGGAAAGACACTGTGTTGGACCGCTGTAACTCGGAGTCAGCTATTCATGAAGTTATTCCTGATGGGCATCTTCCACCTCAAGGAAATGCAGACACATCTTTTGAAGCTTTGCACAACAGCTCAATATCAAATTCTTCTGCACTTGTGAAACGTTCACACTCTGAGTGTAGTAGTACCATTGTGAAGCCAGTCCCCAAACCCAGAACTGTCTTTAACAAACAGAGGGTGACGCAGCCTCCTCTATCTGTACAGCAGGAAGTGCAGGTCAGCAAGAGGTCCTCACAGGATTCTGCCATTCTGGAGGGTTTTTCTGCTGAACTACCCAGCTTTATCACAATAGGCCCGAAACAAAGCGTGAGTGAAGAGAAGTTACATAAAAGTATCTCATCTCCAGATATTAATGGTCCGCTACCTCCAGTACCCCCAAGGGTCAAACGCGGGGCTGCCCCATCCACAATCAGGAGCATGTCAGTTGAGGCCCAACAACGAATGTCTCCCTTGCCACATTTTCTTGACTCGTCTTCTAGTTATCAGTGTTCGCCTTTTACTAGTGTGCCTGGTTCACCTCCCAGCCCTCCCTGCTCTAGCTTAGAGATGGTCTCAAATGAGATATACAGTGGCACCTTACCTGGCACTCCACCCACTATCTGGAGCCGCTCTATCCCTATGCCCCCACCACGACAAGAGAATATAGCGTCTACTGATAAAAATAGGTAAGCTAATCAGTGTCATTATTACATTCATTATTTTGTTATCCACTCAGGTTTCAGTTGCTAATCTTCACATTTCTATGTCTGCAGCACTTTAAACCACACCGCACCAGAACTATCTAAACATATGCTTGGTAGGTTCATTAGCTTTTCCACCATATTTAATTTGTCATAAATTGATGTTTCTCTCCCTCTTTGTCTATGTTACGTATTTCTTGCTTGTTACTAAGTCAGAGTTTTGTTTGAAATAGCTCCTGCTGAGGACCAAGATGAAACAATTAGTCCATACTGCGAAACAGGTTTCCATGCCAAGTGGCCAAATCAAAATGTTGAGGTGAGTACAGAGAGCAAGCATGTGATAAAGTACAGGAAATGGTGATACTAAAACAATTTCATTTAATGTTTTTTCCTCTTTTAAATAAGGATGACAGGTCCCTCAAAAGTCTGAACAGGGCCCAAACCAAAGATGATAAGCCAGGAGACGATCTTAGGTAATGTAGATTTTGTGTGATTCATGACAGTGCCAATGGTAGGAACCAGGAAAATACCCTGTACAGTTAATTGTCATCAGATAAATGATTAATCACAAGATGGGTCATTTCTTTGGGTCTTGTATGAGTATTTATATGTATATATTTTTATCGTCTTTTTGAATTGAACTTTAGATATGTGGCTTATTGTTATGACAACTGAATTACCCTCAGTGGAATAATACAGTTCACCTTTAGCCTTGCTTACAGCACATAATCTCCCTGCCATTGTTTCAACAAACTTAAACAACATTGCATTTCTTTCCATCCAGTGTTAGGTTCATTCTCCCCCAGACGTCTTGAATTAATGAGATAAAAATTTAGCCACTCCATAGAGTCTTCCCAAAAATTTTCAATAGGGTTAAAATCAGGACTCTGGGGCTCCAATACATATGTGTAAATGATTCCTCATGCTCCTTGAACCACTCTTTAACTCTTTTATTATTTGAGTTCCTAATTTATATCCTTGTCATCAGGAAAGTAAAATTTCATTGATGTAGTTAACCTGCTCACTCAGTACATGCGGCTTCTCAGCTGCTTCATTTTATCGCCACATTGTTGCTGAGCCTCAACTGGACCAACTGGAGCAACAATTCAATGGAGATAACATGCTGTAATCAAGGATCACTGCTCTTCAAGAAAATATTAGTGTGCAACTTTTTTTGGCTGGGTAGTGTATCTGTCTATCTATCTGTCTGTCTGTCTACCTACATGATTGTGCATTTTATAGCTGGTGTTTAACCCTCAAGCGACCAAGCTATTTCAGCGACTAATAGGACTGAGTGGGGTCATTTGTGACCCCATTGACTTTATATATTGCTATATAAATGATTGTTTTAGGGTCCTTCATATTTATTTCACTCTCTAATATATTTGTCCATCATCTTATGTACCGTATTTTCCGGACTATATGTCGCTCCGGAGTACAATCGCATTGGCCAAAAAAGGGATAATAAAGAAGGAAAAAAAACACATAAGTCGCACTGGATTATAAGTGGCAAACTCATGGAAACTGTCTACCTTGGCTTGGAAATCTGCTGGCAGTTTATGTGACTTTGTGGTCCTCGCTCTGATATAGAGAGATGGTTGTGTTGCATGAAGCAGTAACACCAAGAAAGTCCTCATGCAAAATTATTTCAATACATCTCCTTGACAAATACCTGGACGTGGAGACGCAACTGCAATGTTGACAAGCCTCTCCCTGCAGCATATTGCTCAAACCCCCATGTGCGAGCTCGTTCTTCTAGCTGTGGCCATCTAGCTTTTAGCCCGTGATTAGCTATTAGCTTTTTAGCGATTAGTTTTTTTTGTTTTCTTCATTGCAGTAATAATAATCTCAGCTTTTCTGCCCTCTTGTTCGAATTATATGTAATAATTTCATTTCCTGGATGTGGGGACGCAACTGTACTGTTGACAAACCTCACGTTGTTCAAGCACCCATGTGTGAGCTCGTTCCTCTAGCTGTGGCCATCTAGCTTTTAGCTCGTGATTAGCTTTTTTGTTTTTTTCATTGCAGTAATAAGCATCTCCACTTTTCTCCAGTTCCTCACAAGTTTCTCGTTAATTCCAAATTTTCTTTCTGATGCTTGATTATTGTTTATTTTCTGCTGCATATTCCACTACTTGTAGCTTGTAATCTGCAGAATAGGGTTTTCTTTTTGGGGCAATTTCTTCAGTGGTGGATGAGCAGGTACTGGTACCCGAGCCTCGAGTGCTCTCTTGTGGTTGTGGGTGTAAAAATAACAAACATGAAGTTATGTTTGTTATGATGACAAACAGAATTATATGTAATAATTTCACATATAAGTCACTGAGGAGTATTAGTCGCACCTGCAGCCAAAGTATGAAAAAAGGGCGATTTATAGTCAAGGAAAATCGGTAATAAGGTATGGAATTTGATATATTTTTACAAAAAAGCAGCCAAAAACACACAATGATAGAACAATATACGTTTATTTAGACAACCCTTGTCTGTTACATCTTGAAATATGCATGTTACCTTTTTTTTCTTTGCATCAAAAATGAAAACAAATCATAAAAAGTAAAGTTACTTTGCATATAATATGTATTACAACGTGGTAGGATAATTTAGATATGATAATAGAAATAATAATAATAATAATTATAATGCAGCCGTGAGGGGGGGGGGGGGGGCACAAACCAGTGTCTCTCCCTCACGCCGGTCCCAAGCCCGGATAAATGCAGAGGGTTGCGTCAGGAAGGGCATCCGGCGTAAAAGAAATGCCAAATAAACTATGCGAATCACAAGAAAGAATGACATACCGGATCGGTCGAGGCCCGGGTTAACAACGACCGCCATCAGTGCCGTCAACCAACAGGGTGCTGATGGAAATTGGACTACTGTTGGTCGAAGAAGGAGAGGCGGGAGGCGTGTCCGTTGCCAGAGAAAGAAGAGGAAAGGCATGAGTCTAGGACTGAAAGTAGGGACTTTGAATATTGGAACTATGACAGGAAAAGGTAGAGAGCTGGCTGACATGATGCAGAGGAGGAAGGTGGACATACTGTGTGTTCAGGAGACCAGGTGGAAAGGTCGCAAGGCTAGAAGCATAGGAGCAGGGTTTAAGCTGTTTTATCACGGTGTGGATGGGAAGAGAAATGGAGTCGGAGTCATCTTGAAGGAGGAGTTTGCCAGGAATGTTCTAGAAGTGAAAAGAGTGTCAGACAGAGTGATGAGTCTCAAGTTAGAAATTAAAGGTGTGATGGTCAATGTTGTTAGTGCTTATGCCCCACAGACAGGATGTGAGCGAGAAGAGAAGGAGAGATTCTGGAGGGAGTTAGATGAAGTGATGCAGAGTACCCCCAGAGGTGACAGAGTGGTCATTGGGGCAGACTTCAATGGACATGTTGGTGCAGGAAACAGAGGGGACGAGGAAGTGATGGGTAGGTTTGGTATCCAGGACAGGAACGCAGAAGGACAGATGTTGGTAGATTTTGCAAAAAGGATGGAAATGGCTGTGGTGAATACTTTCTTCCAGAAGAGAGAGGAGCATAGGGTGACTTATAAAAGTGGAGGTAGGAGCACACAGGTAGACTACATCTTGTGCAGGCGATGTAATTTAAAGGAAGTCAGTGACTGCAAAGTAGTAGCGGGTGAGAGTGTTGCCAAACAGCATAGGATGGTGGTGTGCAGGATGATGCTGATGGTGAGGAAGGTGAAGAAGGCAAAGGCAGAGCAGAAGACAAAGTGGTGGAAGTTGAAAAAGGAAGCGTGTCGGGTTGTCTTCAAGGAGGAGTTGAAACAGGCTTTGGGTGGTCAGGAAGTGCTTCCAGATGACTGGACAACTACAGCGAATGTGATCAGGGAGACAGGTAGGAGAATACTTGGTGTGTCATCTGGAAGGAAAGTAGATAAGGAGACTTGGTGGTGGAATGAGGAAGTGCAGGAGTGTGTACAAAGGAAGAGATCAGCTAAGAAGAAGTGGGACATTGACAAAACCGAAGACAGTAAACAGGAGTACAGGGAGACACAGCATAAGGCAAAGGTAGCAGTGTCAAAGGCCAAACAGAGCGCGTTTGATGATTTGTATGCTCGGTTGGAAAGTAAGGAGGGAGAAAATGATTTATACAGGTTGGCACAGCAGAGAAATAGAGATGGGAAGGACGTGCAGCAAGTTAGATTGATAAAGGACAGAGAGGGAAATGTATTGACTGATGACAGAAGTGTGCTGGGAAGATGGAAAGAGTACTTTGAAGAGCTGATGAATGAGGAAAATGAGAGAGAAAAAAGAGTAGAAGAGGTGACTGTTGAGGACCAGGAAGTAGCAAAGATTAGTAAGGGTGAAGTGAGGAGGGCATTGAAGAGGATGAAGAATGGAAAGGCAGTTGGTCCTGATGACATACCAGTGGAGGTATGGAAGTGTCTAGGAGAGGTAGCAGTAGATTTTCTGACAAAAACATTTAACAAGGTCTTCGAGAGTGAGAGGATGCCAGAGGAATGGAGGAGAAGTGTGCTGGTGCCCATTTTTAAGAACAAGGGAGACGTGCAGAGTTGTGGCAACTACAGAGGGATAAAGTTGATGAGCCATACGATGAAGTTATGGGAACGAATACTGGAAGCTAGACTAAGGGCAGAAGTCAGCATTTGTGAACAACAGTTTGGTTTCATGCCCAGAAAGAGCACCACAGATGCAGTGTTTGCCTTGAGGATGTTAATGGAGAAGTACAGAGAAGGTCAGACGGAGCTGCATTGTGCCTTTGTGGATCTGGAGAAAGCATATGACAGGGTGCCGAGAGAAGAACTGTGGTATTGCATGAGGAAGTCTGGAGTGGCAGAGAAGTATGTTAGAGTGGTGCAGGACATGTATGAGAGATGTAAGACAGTGGTGAGGTGTGCTGTCGGTGTGACAGAAGAGTTCAAGGTGGAGGTGGGACTGCATCAAGGGTCAGCTCTCAGCCCCTTCTTGTTCGCTATGGTGATGGACAGGCTGACAGACGAGGTTAGACAAGATTCCCCATGGACTATGATGTTTGCAGATGACATTGTAATCTGTAGTGAGAGCAGAGAACAAGTGCAGGAAAATCTAGAGAGGTGGAGGTATGCCCTGGAAAGGAGGGGAATGAAGATTAGCCTCAGTAAGACAGAATACATGTGCATGAATGCCAAGGACCAAAGAGGAACGGTGAGATTACAGGGAGCAGAGATAAGAAAGGTGGAGGATTTTAAGTACTTAGGCTCAACAATCCAGAGCAATGGAGAGTGTGGAAAAGAGGTCAAGAAGCGTGTGCAGGCAGGTTGGAATGGTTGGAGAAAAGTGTCCGGTGTGATGTGTGATAGGAGGGTATCGGCAAAAATGAAAGGAAAAGTGTTCAAGACGGTGTTGAGGCCAACGATGCTGTATGGGTTAGAAACAGTGGCCCTGGGGAAAAGACAGGAGGCAGAGTCGGAGGTAGCAGAGATGAAAATGTTGAGGTTCTCTTTGGGAGTAACGAGGATGGATAGGATTAGGAATGAGCACGTCAGAGGGACAGCACATGTAAGACGTTTTGGAGACAAAGTCAGAGAGGCTAGATTGAGATGGTTTGGACATGTACAGAGGAGGGATAGTGAGTATATTGGTAATAGGATGCTGAGGCTGGAACTACCAGGCAAAAGGCCTAGAGGAAGACCAAAGAGAAGATTCATGGATGTGGTAAAGGAGGACATGAAGGTCGTTGGTGTAAGAGAAGAAGATGCAAAGGATAGGGTGAGATGGAGGCAGATGATTCGCTGTGGCGACCCCTGAAGGGAAAAGCCGAAAGGAAAAGAAGAAGAAGAAGAAGAAGAATAGAAATAATAATTATACGGCTGAATTATCTGAAACATGTAACTGACAAAATGAAGCACCATCAATACCATCTGAAGCTATAATGTAAAAAATCTCATAGATCTTGCTGGGGTCATAAGTTTGGATTATACTCACCACACGGATTGGTCGATCCTTACAAAATTCTATGAACAAGTGCAGGACAAATAGTTTGACAACTTCTTGGTAGGCAACTTTTGTCCGATTCGAATTAGAAAAATGGCACCGATATATAAAATCCCGGGGTCATATTTGACCCCACTGGGTCACTTGAAGATTAAATTAGGAAAACAGACGCAGCTGAACAAAGGTCAGTTCTGTGATTAATGATAAGTAGCTTACCCATCTCTATGTAAGTGCCAGCACCAGTATCACAGAGTACCAGACTTATGTATTTATATTCATACTTTTGTGTTCCAGTTTTGTATTCTGTTGAATATTGAACAACATTTGTTTTATTTAGAAATAACTTCCTGTTGTTTATTTTTATCAGGCATCAAAGCCAATCCGGATTGAAGCGGCAGTCTCGTGGCAGTCCTGGTGACTCCCCAGGCTACTGCACTGTTGGCGATCCCTCCACTGGTTTACGCTCCTTCTGTCTGCCTCCACACAACCTGTACCACAGTGAACTGGATGATGACCAATTCATCTCCCCATATGCTAGTTTCACTTCACTATCAGAGAAACCCACGCCCATCCTCAGTGGCTGGTTGGACAAACTCTCCCCCCAAGGGTATGCCCTGTCTGGGCTCCTGTTCTCCTCCTGTCTCTGCGTTTCCTCCCTTCTTCAGGGCTGTCTCTGTCTCCTGTCCATCTTTCCCTGCCGGTTTGTCTAGATGTTATTAACCTTTCTAGACTTTTTCCCACACTCACTTTTTTTTTTTTTTTACGATTTACAGGTATATACTATGTTGGTTTCCACAGTGGAAGGGGCCACACACAAATAATCACAAGCTTTTTTTAGTTGTTTTTTGCATCAGCTTGAGTGATTAATATCTTATGCTCATTTGTTGCAGGAACTATGTGTTCCAGAAGCGCTATGTAAAATTTGATGGAAAAAATTTGATGTATTATGGCAGTGAAAAGGTAGGTCAGAGATGTGAATCATTGTAGTGAAAAATGTTTTATTTTACTATTTTATAGATGTGTAGCATAACACTGAGGTCAGCGTAAACAAAACTGGATTGGGTGTTCAGTGTTTCATCAATGTTTCTAAGTACTAGGACTTGATGTTTAAATTAAAGATTTGAATAACCTAGGAGGTCCCTAACTCAGCAAAAAAAGGTTGTTTTCCTTTCTTTTATTTTTGGAAGATTCATATGTTGCTATGTCCTTCACAACTGTCTTTTGTCCCTGTCTTTTTCAGGATGTGTACCCAAAAGGTGTGATTCCTCTTGGTGCTATACAAATGGTCAGAGCAATCAAAGACAACAAATTTGAAGTTGTAACAAATCACAGAACATTTGTTTTCCGTGCAGACAATGAAGGTAAACACATTCTCAAGGCTGTCATCCTTTTCCTTGAATAGACAGTACACATTGTTGGAAATCCCCTTCATACTGTTTGGGTCATGCAACCTAGTCCATACCAACACTGCAATCTTACGAGAATCTAGACTGAATTAAAAACATGCATGTAGTTTCTTTATTCCACTGGAGGAGGTTCTGTCATTATAGTGTAAAGCAAATATGAGATTAGCACTCGCATATGAATGTGAATCGTTTTATATATATATATATATATATATATATATATATATATATATATATATATATATATATATATATATATATACACACACACACACACACACACCATATTCGATGTGATAAGTGCCCAGGGCGCTTTAAAAATTGGAGTGAGTGGGTGCTTATTAAAATGTTATCAGCGGAGTGGAACGGTAAGTGCTTATTATCATTGAGGTGGAAAACATGAATAATATCAGAACAATAGAAGAGTTTTGCTGGTATTTGTGTTATTCATTTTGTGGTATCAACCAAACTACTTACATGAAAGATGAAAATAAACAGAAAACAACATAAATTTTTAATAAATGTCCCCTTACTTTAACCTCCTGGTGCTTTTCCTTTAAATATTTTCCAGGACGTAAAATCGAGCCAATCAACAGGAATGTCAACTTTAGCACTTGGCCCATTGAACCAATCAACATGAACATAAACAAAAGCACATGGCCAGGAACATCCTTAAATTTATGAAGCTAGTGAGCAGGAGAATCGGGTGAAAAATACTCATCACTTTCTGATAGGTCCATATCTGGCTCATTGCTCCATTCATTCAGAGCATCCTATAGTTTTGCTGTAGCAGTTTCTAATAGTTCATTGGTTGTTGGACATTTACCAAAAGAACAGCAAAATATTTTACTGTTTTTTCAAGCAATCAAATGCTATAGACATTCCCCAGTGGCCTGGGTCTTGAAATACTGTGTAAACTCACTTTTACAGACAGTGAACGGCTCATTTTACCGTTACAGAGATTGATCAAATAAAATCGGTAAGTTTGCGGTTATGGGTGGTTATTAGACATAAGATAAAAAAACATTGGGGGTGGTGGGGGCGCGCTTATTGGAGTAGGGCGCTTATTACGTCGAATACGGTACAGTATGTGTGTGTGTGTGTGTGTGTGTGTGTATGTATATATAATATCAAACTTATTATTAATAATAATAATAATAATAATAATAATAATAATAATAATAATAATATTATAATATAATATTCTCCACAGTGCAGAAGACAAAGTGGTGCGGTATCCTGCAGGATTGGGTAAAGGAACAGATGGTATTTGGCAGACCACGGTTTGGCCCGGGGAATCATTGCCAAAAGAACGGCTTCCTAGAGCTTAAAGGGATAAAATCAAAGATCTATGCTGCAATTATTATGGAGCAGATTTGGCTGTATAAGAATGAACAGGTGATTTCCAGTTCATCACATATTCAGTACAACTTTGAGCCCAATAATGAACACTCTTTTTGTTCTATTCTGTTTCCTTCCTGAAAGAATTGTTCGAAGGCTTGAGAAACGGGTTTACTGTGCCAAGGTTGATGTAATCTTCAGTAGCCTAATATTGTGATTTGACCTTTTTTACAGTGCTTTAAGAATGGAATTGGAATCATTGTAATTGAGGCCAGAGGTGCCACCATCCGAGATGGAAAGAACAAAAGCTTTGACCTCATAACGCCTTACAAATCCTTCAGGTAATCTGTCACCTTTTCAGTGTTCAGTCATATCGTTTAGGCCTCTTCCTTTTAAAGTGCCAAGAGAGACTGATAATATTGTCTCTCTTCCACTACACCCTCTGTTTTTTTTGTGTGTGTTCTTGCATTCCTGAGCATACAGTGCAACATTTACAAACATGATAAATTATATATTTTTAAGTTAATCTGAGCATGAAAAAACAGCAGGTTTAAAAAAACTATGTAAATCTCAGGCTATTCACTGACACACACACACACACCTGTCTCACAATATCAACATCTTCACCATAATTTAAATTGAATAGCGTAAACCATATTAAAAGTCCTTCGGGGACTGACTTAAATCCCTCCAAACAGAAAAAAGAGAAAAGAAAAATAATGGGAGAAAAGCAGTCTGAAAGGAACACTCCTCAAAATACTTATGCACTGAGGCCAGCTGCAAAATTTAATATTGTTACTTCCCGACTGCAAAGCCGCTGAAGAACCTCTACATTTTCTGTAATGTTCCCCTGTGAATGCTCCGCCTCGAAATGCTCTCTGCAGATCGCTTGAAATCGTCTGCAGATGTTTCTGAAGATCCCTCTTTTAACTTGTGTTGGTGACAGTACTAGTAATGTAATACAGTAATACTAGTAATATAATAATAGTGGACTAAGTACAGTATAGAATATATATGCAGTCCGGATTTTTTTATTTTCAAAGGTATTTGGATTAACGCAAACATACTCCATCCCAACATCAAGTTTCTGCCCAAGCTCTCTAGCTATGAATCTGTATGTCACGCTACCATGTTTATAATACTTTTCGACCATGGAGCCTATTTTAATCCCCCATGAAAGCTCTTTACTTTCTCCTCTGGAACTCTGTTTAAATTCCCTGGGGGGACCAAGTTATTTAATTCTGTGAATTTTCCTGAAAGCTCACCTGAATCTCTTGCAGAGCATCAGGTTTCACCGAGGCCTTGCGGAGAATGTGTACTTGATAGTGTTCGCCACTTGATAGTGGTGACGATCATGTATCCGCCTTTCCATTGCTTACTATTCACTGGGCATTCGTAGTAAATATCAGCAGAGGGTTTTTTCAGTCTTTTTCTTTTTTAACCCAAAAAGAGACCATTAGTAAATCTTGCTCATTATGCATATTAAGTTTTCGCGTCTGTGACAGAAAAATAATGATTATCATTTAGCGAAAGTCGTTTGTTTCTATACAAAATTTAGTTATAATTGACCTCATTTGGTTTGCTGAGAAGATCCTTACTTTGGTGCACAGGTATAATAATATGAAATTTATAGACACCGTTACAACTACAAATAAACATCAAGTGTATAGACCTCAACCTTGGCAGTACAGTGTTGTCTTTACATGGATTGTAGGCACATGATATATAATTAGAGTGCCCTTGTAGATTGTTCCACAGTGTTGAATTTTTCCCCCAGGTATATTCTGGCTGGGGGTGGTGTCGTGACTAGCACATCTGCCCCACAGCAAGAAGGTCCTGGGCTCGACTCCCGGTTCGGGTGTGTCTGTGTGGAGCTTGCATGCTCTCCCCATGCTTGCGTGGGTTTCCTCTGGGAACTTCAGTTTCCACCGTCTGTACAAAAACACGCACAGTAGGTTAATTAACTGTTCCAAATCACCCTGAGATGTGAGTGTTGATGGTTGTGTGAGTGTCAGCCCTGCGATGGCCTGGTGAGCCTTCCAGGGTGTACCCCATCCTCATCCAGAGCCAGCTTAGATGGGCGCCAGCCTCCTCACGACCCCAATCAGGATTAAGATGAGAGAAAGATTTCCTTTTGGCTTTTTCCCTTTATCATGAGTCGCCACAGCGAATTAATCGTACATATGATTTGGCATAGGTTTTTACATCGGATGCCCTTTCTGACACAACCCTTAGCAACACAGTGACGGCTTTGCAGCTACTCTTTACGAAAGTCAGCAATGGTTCTGTTACATGCCTCTCACCATAGACAGTGAGAGACATGGCCTGCCTTTAAATCCCCAGTTGGCTGCATGGGGGGGGGGACAGTGACAACCTTGTGGAGAGTGGGACTCGAACTCCCAACCTTAGGATCAGCGATCCAGCGCCCTATACCACTAGACCACCACTGGCTAGGCGGTTCAGAAAATGATGAATGATGAATTAGCGTATTCTGGGTTATTTCTGAATTCTTACAATGTTAATGCTCAAAAAATCCTTCAAAATCACCTCGATGTGGTTTACACACAAAATTGTGTAAAATTTTCATTGACCCAAGACGCATATTTTGTTTAAAATTTTGTGAAAATTTGTCCATTAATTTTAAAGTTATGTTGACACACACACACACACACACACACACACACACACACACACACACACACACACACACACACACACACACACACACACACACACACACACACACACACACACACACACACACACAAAATTTCATAACCTCTTTCTTCGTAAACAGTTTGGAAATTCAGGATAAATCTTTATTTTAGTTTCGGATTACGGCTTTCAAATATCCACTCACTCATTATTTAGTACTGACTACATAAAATGCATGGGGACATATGAGAAAGAGATGAGAACGCGAGAGAGTGTGATTGTATATATTTGTGTGTGTGTGTGTGTGTGTGTGTGTGTGTGTGTGTGTGTGTGTATGTGTGTGTGTGTGTGTGTGTGCTTGTGTGTGTGTGTGTGTGTTTGCATTTGCATTCATCTTTTTATCTGATCAAATGCAAATGAATGATAAGTTAATTCCAATCTAATTGAACTGTGAGATCAGCAGAGATGCCCTTCAACTCAATTAACAGGTTGGTATATGAAGATCTAAAACGACTGATGTAGGTTACTGTACAGAGCTTACAGCTCAGAGCAGAGAACGTTAAGGCACATATTGGGTACAAACATTAATATAGTAAATAGAAACAAAACCAATTAACATGCTTAATTCTGACATGACTCTAGTATGAAATGACCACCTCAAGTTTCTGTATCAATAAGGTTAAGTACAGCTGGGACTTGTTCTTGTTGATTTGCTCCATTTTGTATTTAAGTGACAAAGCTTAAGTTTTTATTCTCACCCATACAATTTGATCAGCACTACGAAATGGCTTTGGCACTATGGACTGCATGGTGGGTGTTTTACATTTAAAAAATATCAGTGGTGAATTATGGCACTATTGAGTCAAAGTAAAATGATCTGAATAGCTACATTAGTCGGAACTGATTTTGTAGTTGACCTTCTTGTTCCTGTAGCTTTACGGCTGAGTCAGAGCGGGAGAAACGGGAGTGGATGGAAGCTCTGCAGGAGTCGATCGCAGAGACACTCTCGGATTACGAGGTAGCCGAGAAAATCTGGTCTAACCGCTCCAACAGGGTGTGTGCAGACTGCAAAGCCATGAATCCTGACTGGGCCTCCATCAATCTCTGTGTGGTCATTTGCAAGAACTGTGCAGGTATGTCAAACTAATGGCATACCTCTAAAACTCAGTTGTTTTAGACTAATGGATTATCTCACAGTGCCCTATTTTCACACCTTAATGTGTAGTCATTCACTTGTATGCAAATATGATATTGGTTTTCATGTTCACATTATGTTGTAGCCTTAATTTTCTCAGAGGTCAGCCAGTGTAGTGACTTGGAAAACTTTCATGTCTTTTCAGATCTCTAGACCAGGGGTGCCCAATACGTGAATCGCGATCTACCGGTCGATCGCAAAGGTAGTGTGGGTGGATCGCATGGCATTAAAACCTAGACGTCAGTCTAATATGCTCACTATGAAATTTGTCACTTGACTGGCAGTCAGTCTGACCAGTCTGACCTTTTCTGACTCTGGTGTCACTACGCATGTGCACATTCTAGCAAGCTAGTGAGTTAGCCTTCAATTTATGTCTTCTCAACTTAAAGGTATAAAAATTAGTGGGGGAGCGTCCATATGGAATGGAAGATGGACTTTTTTTTTGACTACAGACACTCCCCGACTTACGTTTTTAATTGGTTCCGGACGGCGAACGTAAGTTGAAAGTGAATGTAAGTTGTTACAGTGACGTATGACGTGTAACGTATGACGCTCATCTTGTACTATACATCCATAAATACCATTACCGTATCTCATAAAACACCCCGAAATCAATTATTATAAACATAACATTGTAAAATAATATCAAATATATCAAATAATATCAACATTAATTTCATATAAGTCACTTATTTATACCGAGTCACTTTACATGAAGCTTAAAACAGCCAATCAATGCTTACAATATGTGAGGTGCTCAATGCCGAAAGTAGTGTACTTGCAAAAGTGTACTTGCTGTGGATTATACGGACTTCCGGTCTTTCAAGTGCGCAAGGGTGCTGTTGAACTCGTTTAGAACACAGCCTGTACTGATGTGAATCACGGAGCGGAGAGTTCTCTTTCCTGGATTCGGGTTTTCATTTCTTTTTACAACTCTCTTTGCTTAACTGAGTATGCATGGTAGATCGCGCCGAGCCAAGCAGATAATCAATTCATCTCTGTGTATGAGACTTGCACCCATGCTAATAGACTTACGCTCTTGACCAACCATATTTGCTTAGGGTTACAAAAGTCCGCAAAACAGTGTAAACACAAAGATCACAGAGATGACGTCTTAACACAAGGGTAACACGCTCTCTCTCTCTCTCTCTCTCTCTCTCTCTCTCTCTATATATATATATATATATATATATATATATATATATATATATATATATATATATATATATATATATAAACTAAACTGGGAAGAAGGAGGGGCAAGTTCAGTCTGTTGTTTGTAAACAATGGACGCAGCATAATTGCGTCATTATGTCAACGTACTACGTAGGTACGTCTAAACTCAAAATTTGACTTTTTTTTTTTTTGAAAAAAAAAAAAACCCCGTAAAATAAAAAAAAAAACGGATGAATGTAAGTCGGGGAGCACCTGTATGTCATTTTCAAAGTGCTAACTTCAAAAGCAAAGGCAGCCACAACAGCTTCGTTCTGGGTGAGCCACTCAATCATTAAGAGCAATAAATTACATTCAATGCAAGTCATCAGACCAAGCTAATAACAAAAAATGTACAGCGTTATATTGAGGAATATGGGTTCATGTAGTTATGCAAGGTACATTAACATATGATTCCTGTAAAGAATCCAATGTATTTATGAAAAAATAAATGGTTTGCAACTTTATAGTTGTTAGATCATTTTGACTTGGTCATTTTGTAAGTAGCTCGTATGCTGTAAAAGTGTGTGCACCCCTGGTCACTATAGACTATCCCAGTGGATCTTCAGTGTCAGACATGATAGCATTGTATTGGAGGCAGTATTTTGGGAAGCCACTGCATTCAATCAGAGTGAATGGAGTGCAGCAAACGGAGTGGTGACTCTTTTGTTGTGTTTGCCTGCAGGACAGCACCGAGGATTGGGAACAATGGTATCCAAAGTGCAGAGTCTGAAACTGGATACAAGCGTTTGGAGCAATGAAATCGTTCAGGTGGGGGTTGGAGGAAAAGAACATAGGTCATGACACTGATCTTTGCCTTTGAAGTTCTTTGCATGCTTCCTTTTTAGAAACAGTTCCAGTCTTTGTAAAAATTTGTTGCTAAAATACTTGCTTTTCACTGAAATTGTAATCTCATTTGAAATTATATCCAATTTTATGGATTTTCAAAAAAGTGTTTATTAATAAATACAGTATACACCAATTAGCTTAGCATTGGCAAAATTATGAAAAACAACAGGTGAAGAAAATAACATTTGATTATTTTGTTCGAGTGGCACCTACCAAGGGGTGGGTTGTCTTAGGCAGAAAGTGAACGATCACTTCTTGAAGTTGATTTGTAAAAAGCAGAAAAACTGAGCATGCATACAGATTTGACTGACTTCAACAGAGTCCATGTTGTGATAACTAAACGACTGGGTTTGGTCATCCACAAAAAGGCAGGTCTAAAAGTAAAAAGTAACTACATACCAAGGGTGGTTCAATGAAGAGATACCAATGAACTGGCAAAGAGTTTTATGGGTGTTCAAGGCTCACTGACTCACATGGGGAGCAATGGCTAGAAAAGCTACTGTACCACGAACTATTGAAACTCTTAATGCTATTTATGATCGTGTTCAGCTTGCTGTGAATGGGGTTACCTAGCTGCGTACCAGTGAGGTTAATGATATGGCTGATTGGTGAATATTCTGTACTTCTAAGCTTGAGAATCCTCATTGAAGTTTGTGCATGTGTATACGTTTTAGCTTTTCATAATGTTGGGCAATGACAGAGCCAATGAGTTCTGGGCTGCTAGGTTGCCAGCAGCTGAAGAAATAGACTGTGATGCCTCTCCAGAACAGCGGAGGGAATTTATAACTCGGAAATACAGAGAAGGGTATTTCCGAAATCCTCACCCCAGCTTTAGCACACAGGAAGAGTTACTTAAGGTGAGCAAGAGACAATCAAAAAACAAGCATGACATAACAAACATAACATTTTACAATTTTGCATTTATTCTAAAAAAAGACAATAGTCCTACTAAAGCAGGTCTCACATGGGGCAGATTCTGATGGCAGTTCAGTGCCATTCCTAAAACACACTGAACAGCCAAAGTGTGATCGTTTTGTGGTAGAACAGCCTCAGCCTCACATGGGGTGGATTTGAAGGGGGATTTACACAATTTACAGTGACTATGGTACAGCAAAACAGTTATGAGCAGTAGGTGGAAAACACACTGTGAATAGGTTGAACTTGAGACTGTACTGAACACAATTCAGAAAGGTTTGGAAAGGTGACATGACAACTACAAGGCAGCTTGATGGTGATGCATGATTTCTAGAACCACTTAAAATTTCATACATTTTGAAAATCTTGTGGTTTACAGCAGATAGTGCTGGTTGTCGGCAGACACCATCACAGTTTATAGACGATGTCACCACTGTCCTACACAGTTTGGAACTGTGATGAACCACCATCAGAGGCACCCTGTGTGAGACCAGCTTTAGCTTTTCACATAGCTTATTATTATTATTATTGTTCTCTGACTAATATTTCTGTTTACATGCAGCTGTTAATACTTAAGCTTTGTATTGATTTGTAACCCCCCCCAATATATATATATATATTGATATATATATATTGATAAACACTTATAGTAAAAGCACAATTGTTTGATAGTTGATCATTGATTTTAAACCACCAGGAAAAATGTATATAACAAATATGCAAGGATCAGGGTTTGTAAGGTAGCCCAAATCATTTTCCCACCATGGCTCAAAAAAGTTATTCAGTGGAGCCTCCGAACGCTCTAGAGTTCGAACAAATCAGAATCTGAACAAAAAATCTATGATTTTTTTTTTTCCGTCCCGGAAACCGAACAAAAACCGGAAGTTGAACTCGAGAAATGCGCAAGAAAAAAACAAGACTGAGAAGGAGGAAAAGTGTGTGACTTCCGGAAGTCCAGAAGTTGTTGATACAATGTATGGTCTGGGGAAGTCCGGAAGTTGTTGATACAGTACTATGTACGTATTACCCTCATAAAGCTAAAGCTAGCACTAAAGTGCTAAAGCTAAGTTAAAGCGCTAGCAGTGCTGTGAACATCTTTAACGATGAGGTCATGAGCCACTTCCATAAGGTTTTGAAAAGAAGGCAGAAACAAGCCACATTCGAAATATTCTTCAAGAAAAGAAAGGAAAATCCTGAAGAAGAGGCATTCATGCAAAGCGGTAGCAGGAGAAAAAACACCTTTGGCTGATTTACCTGAAGCGGTTATGGAAGGGAATCTGCTTTCCTCTCAAACACTCTGTTATGGAAGGGGATGTGCTTCTTCTCTTTCTCTCCAACATTTACGTATGCCAACTGCTCACCACCACAAAGGTTAAAATTCTTATCTTTATTGTTCTGATGCTTTAACTGCATTGTGGTTTTTATTTTAGTGTGTTATGGTTTCTCACAAAAGAGTTGCACGTTGAAATGTGCGTTGGAGAGGGGCGTGGCTGTCATACGCGGCTGGAGTGCTAAACACACACACACACACCTAATTCCATTTAATCACGGGCTATAAAGACTAGCAGTGCTCTTCCCGGTGCTAGAAGATTGTTCCTCTTCCCCGTGATCTCTCTCTGGCTCTCAGCTTCGTGCTCCACCAGTTCCCACTTTAGTTTGGTTTCTGTGTTTCTCCACATCTCTAAACAGTGACTACGATTTCCCCATGCTCTACTGCCTTCCCTGTGAACAATTAAGTGGGTGTACAGGGAAGAGGGACAATCTTCTAGCACCGGGAAGAGCACTGCTAGTCTTTATAGCTGCTGATTAAGTGGAATTAGATGTGTGTGTTTAGCACTCCGCCTGTGTGTGACAGCCATGCCCCTCTCCAACGTGCAACTCTTTTGTAAGAGACTATAACACACTAAAATAAAAACCACAGTGCAGTTAAAGAGTCTCTCACAACACAGACCATAACATAGTGTACTGTATTCAATAATTTTTTCACTTAATTTGCAGACCTGTGGTATGAGTTATGGTACTGTTAACTTCTATTCAAAAGATGACAGAATGGATTAACACCATTTACATTATTTGTAATGGGAAAAGCAAATTGGGAATCCAAACAAATCGGAATCCGCGCAGCCGTCTGGAACGGATTAAGTTTGAGTCCCGAGGTGGACTGTAGTTATTATTAATGTTATTGTGCATGCATTATTATGAAATATTTATTGTTTTTACGTGTTTATCTTTAATATATTGTGAAATATACTTGTTTGTTGCAGGTTATATGAATTTGGGAGGGGGTTGGAACAGATTAATTGTTTTTCTATTATTTCCTATGACAATTTTTGTTTTATCTAACGAACATTTTGACTTACGAGGTCGCCCTCAGAATGGATTAATTTTGTAAGTTGAGGTACCACTGTAGAGCGATAGAGAGATTGAGGAGTGTTATCTGCAGGATTCATTGGCTGGCTGAAAGGGTCGACATTACCGAAACCAGAATTGTTGAATAAAAGTTGTTTCAATGAAATGTCTGCCCCTGGTAGTTATTAAAAGCCCTCAATAAGTATGATTAATTATTATTAATATTGTCTAATTTTTCAACTCTATCGTCTAATTCTTGGGTGACAGTCTTACCAACCATGTTAAATTATTTTTAGTACGTAGGTCTTGGTAATTGGACATTTTTATTTAAGGTTTATTTTCACTTATTAAAAAAGCTTTGCTAGTCTTGAGAGAGAGATAAAATAGGAGTGAACTGCACCTCAATAGCAATACAAACAATTTGTTTCTCACTCCACAGTGCCTGTGGTGTATATGCATTTAAAACAAACAGTTTCACCTTTGAGGTGTGGACAGTGAACAGGAAGCAAATTTATACTGGAAGTTGTTACTTTCCTTCATTTAATATTTATGATATTCTGCATTATACAAATTGAAGCATTGGTGTTAGTGTTAATATGAATCAATCCTAGAGATTTATGTACTGCTGAAATAAATTTCCTTCAGTTTTGGGTAAACAGGTTGTATGATAATTCTATGCCTGATTTAGGTTAAACCCCCCCCCCCAAAAAAAAAACAAAACAAAAAAAAAACCTGTTGAGTTTGTACAGTTAGTAGCCCTTCTTGTGTAGAACTCATTCCAGACCATTGAGATGTTTAATCCTATTATAATACCAGTAGTCATGCCTTGACTAACTTGTATTATTCCTAGCTACTGCTCACATTTCAAGTGGAATCATTTCATTTTTGTTGTATATAGCAGCGGTCCCCAACCCCGGTCAATGAACCGGTACCGGTCCATAGATCATTTGATACCGGTCCCCAAACAAAGTCTTTCATGGTGCAAATTATAGTTCTATTATCAGAGCTTCCGGATCTTATCTTGAAAAACAACTATTTTCCACATTGCTACAGAAGCATTGAAAGCCCTTCTTCCGGTTCCAACCACATATCTTTGTGAGGTGGGGTTTTCTGCAGTGACAGCCACCAAAACAAGACTACGGAGTAGACTTTAACCGGTCCGCGGGAACATTTTCATACATAAAACTGGTCCCTGGTGCACAAAAGGTTGGAGACCACTGGTATATAGAATATGATGAGGATCTGCTTAGAACTGCAAAAAAAGATAAAATGTAATAAATGGCCAGTGCTGAATGAAGAAATGTTAACACACTGTGCTTTTAATATCGTGTGAATGAACATGATTTTTATTGAGGCATGTTGGTGTTTGTCCTGCAGACATTGTGCACAGCTGTGACTGAGCAGAACCTCTTGAAAACAGTCACTCAATTATTTGCAGAGGCAGAAGCGGCACGACTCTCTGACTCTAATGGACATGAGCAGCACCTGTCTCTGCATTACTCTCACACCCAGGCCACAGGTTCTCAGGATTTACTTGTACACATAGTCATACCACAGTATACACATAGCCATTTCCATTCCACCATAATCATTAATGCTGTCGTCCACCATGTCACCACTGCAACTATGATCGTCATGCAGCCCTTACAGCATTTGTAATCAACTTCTACATCCATTTCTGCTTCATTACAGACTCCAGTGTATATGATGAGATCATGCAGCCAGTTCTGTATTCTGGCTACCTCTACAAGTCAGGTTCCATAAACAAAGGCACGCTATCCCGCAGAACCAGGGAAGGTAGGTGACAATGTATCAGAAGGTTAGAAGTAGAATGCACTTCTTCTTCAGATGGCTGGAGAAAAAAAAAGCATTGTAAGACTTCACTAACAAACACGTTTAAAAATGTGTTTGGACGTCTTGCTGAGAAATGTGTTCAGTATAACTGTACTAGATTGTATTGGTGCATCAGATTTACTTCTGGATACAATGACCATCTCTGTGCTGCTTTTTTAAATGGTATTTATTTATTTAGATTTCCAAAAGTTTTGGTGCTCGGTGGAGAAGTCTCTTCTGTTTTATGAGTCTGACAGGTGCCATGAACCCAACATGAAGATAGAGGTCAAAGACATCATCTGTTTAGGAGTTAGCAGGCCAGACTCGTGCACTAACAACAATGGATTCATTGACAGGTATACAGCATGTATAGTATACACATATAAAATAGCATTAAATTTATTACCGTATTTTTGGGCCATAGAGTGCATCGGATTATAAGGCGCAATATCAATGAATGGTCTTTGACCGGTCCCTGTCCATACAGAAGGCTCACCGGATTATAAGGTGCATTAAGTGAAACAAAAGTCAGATTAGTCAAACTTGATTCAACTCATTAACAATAACTCAAATCATTGTTCAGTTGTAACACATAAAATATAAAATAATACACTTCATAATAACTGTCAACATTGTTCAGTTGTAACAATAATAAAACAATAAACTCGTTTTTTCAGTTCATTCCTCTTCCACAAATCGGTCGAAATCTTCATCTTCTACGTCTCAGTTTAACAGTTGCACGAGGTGGACATAAAGCCAGGATCCTTCTGTCATTTTTTATTATAATATGTTATCATATTTTACTATCTATTATTCTCTCGTGCGCATGGAGTCGTAGATCAGTAGAGATAGAGATTAGTTGGAAAAAGTCTTCTGGGTCATGACCTAAACTTCTTTCAGACACTCCCCCTTAAAGTGATGGTGTCATTGCAGTAACAAACATGGTGGCGCTCATTCACAGCATGAGTATTGTGTTCATTACAGAACGGCGGTCATTACTCTTAAGAGCTGTATCAGTGTAACTGTAAATTCAAGAAGGTTAATCCGAGGTCTCAGGACGAGATCTATCGCAGTGCTTTATCCCGATGATGAACATGAGACTCTCATTAAGCCAGCTGAGCATCCTGAGATGCAGAAGCATCCTCATACCAAGACAAATTGTTGCTAGAAATGGAGATTAGGTGGAAAAAGTCTTCCGTTCTCGTGACATAAACTCCTTTGAACCACTCATGTATTACTCAATGAGTCACCTGACTACAGTAGCCATAATGCTGGTTTTTGGACATAAAGCCCGGATCCCTCGAACTTACGACCTGTTGACACCAATATCTAGCGGTGAGAGTATTTTGGTTAATCCACCCGGAATGATGGTAAGCTCTGAATGAGTTTGCTTCACTTGGGTTTTGATGGTATCAGTGAGGATGGAGTCGTGTGGCCTCACCCTTACACAAGGCACACCGGATTATAAGGCACACTGGCAAATTTTTTGAAGATAAAAGGCTTTTGAGTGCACCTTATGGTCTGAAAAATACGGTACAGTAGGCCCCCGTTATTTGCGGGGGTTCGTTTCCGGCCCGTCCCGCGAATCAAGATAATCTGCGAGTTCTGTACCCGGAAGTAAAACCCGATGTATCATATTTCATGCGTGAATGATCAACCGAAAGTGAAATCCTATATACTTATTACATTTGCTAAAATATGCTTCTTAAACACATTCTGTATACAGTCTTACCTATCAATACAGTATTAATGTAGTAAAATATAGTAATGATTAAGAAAAACTTTTACATTTTTACTGATATTTATTGACAATAAAAATATTATACAGCATATATATATTATGTTAATATCTATGTATGTATGTATATATGTTAAATATATATATATAAAAGAACATGAAGTGTAATAAACTGGTTTGAACCTGGATAAACATACAGCCCTGTACTGCACGTAGTTGTAAAAAAATGCCCACTAGAGGGAGGCATTGCATTATATTTACTGTACATAAAGAACATGGACTGTAATTATTCAAGTTTATCCTTTTGGTATCATTTGTTAAACATGCCCCAGAACATAAAAATCTCTCACACAAACATTCTAAACATTAAATTAGGCACAGTACTATACTGAAATAATAACTGAAAAACATTGTAATACTGTACAGTACTATAGAACTAGAAGTATCCAGAATACTAAGTCATATTTCATTCTGATGTTTACCTTGTTTCGTGCAACATTCACCTTCTTAGCACTTTCACAAAAACTCGATGCTACACTACCTCTGATTGCCTTTTCATTTTCTTTATGTAGCGGACTGTACTTTCATTCAGTTTATAATGGTGCCCTACTGCAGCATAACTTTTTAATTCTTGAATCATATCAAGCAATTCTACTTTTTCTTGCACCGTCATTACCTTTTTCTGGCGCTTCGGTGCGTTACCAGAAGCCTGAGAAGGTGAGCAACGTTTGGATGGCATGACGGAGCTTAACTGTAATTAAAAACACACAAAAAAGCACATGCACAAAGTGTGCGCGAATGAGAAAAAAGGGGTGTATGCATCATCTCAACCAGTCAGCAGGAGGGAGAACAGCCATTGGCTGAATTTGAATCACGTGACAGTTACGCGGCAATCCGAGAATAAGCGGGGGCGTTAGTGCAAAACTGCAAATAATCAAGGGCCTACTGAACCTAAAGTGAATGTGCAATAAGCACATATTAGATACACATTATATCACAAAGCTCTTTAATGTATACTCTACATTATTTCTCCAATCCATTTTTTCATAGTTCTAAATGTATATGTAGATCTCTTGGCAGAAACATTATTAGCCAGAATTTGCTGGGTGCATTGAGCAACAGGATTTAGGTCAAAACCACATATCTGTGAAATCAATGCACATTTTACTATTTAAGTTCCTGTACTGATCATTCTTACAGCATAATTTGTGTGTAATGTGATACATTAAAGCTATGCAGAGCTTATTTTACCATATTAACCATAAAAAGCACAATACTGGCCAATTTTACCATTTCCCTCTGGAAGTGATGTGAAATACTGTAATTGGGCTGTGTTGTCCAGTGCAAGTACTGTAAACAAGCAGCTAATGCCATTTTAGGTAAAATTTCCAGCATACTAATGACTCTTACCTTTGACTGTTTCCATTTGGTGAGGTGCCACTCATGTCCGTTGCCTTCTGTTGACTTTTCATTGAGCAATTCTGTAGGATCAGTGTCCGATTTGAGATGTAAATGCCTGGGCTTCGTGCCAAATAGTTCTGCTTGTTAGACAGCAGGATGAGTTGAAGTGTTTTTTGCAGACTACTGAATTGTGTCTGAAAGGAAACATTTTCAGAGTATGGCCTGTGCCCATGTTATGTTTTTCAAGATTTCTGCGCTTGTTGTTCGTGCAGCTGTATGCTCTGCACTCTGCTATTTTCTTGGCAATACAACTTAGCACCAGTGGATGTATTTATTATCATAGACTGATGTCTGCATGCGGCTCAACAAATAGACAAAACAGTGAATTCATGTCACTACTAGGGATGGAATACTCAAAGAACACGGCAACATGCCTAGAAGTTGATAGTAGTGTGGCAGCCTGCCTGTACTTGACAAGAAGCAAGGACTGATGTTGCCTGATGAAACGGTTGATGTTATGCGTTTGTTTTACAGCGCTAGTAAATTCACCACCGGTACACTTTTTAAATTAACCAGTGTTGACTTGTGCATTCATTCACAAGTATGTAATTTTTTCCTTTTTTCTCTTTTAGGTTTCGATACACTTTTGAACTATACCTAACATCTGAAAAGGTTGTCCAGTTTGGTTTAGAAACTCCAGATGCACTACACAGTTGGGCAAAAGCTATTGGAAAGGTAGATATGAAAAGCCATGAAAGTGAACACTGCATATGACCTTAAGCATGTCAGCTGAGGGGATCTGAAGAGCTCTTGTCTATTCAGGCCACCACGCCTCTAAGCTGTCATTGCTTACTGACGAGGGAGTTTGAGCGTGTGGGCATGCTGCGTTACAAAGCCATGCTGGACCCGCGGCAGTGGAAAGAGGGTTTCTTTGTTCTGCAGAAGTCCAATCTCTTCATTTGTCCTGGAAATGATGGAGCTGCTGAGGACATTATTAACCTGAAACGCCTGCAGGAGCTCAGTGAGTCACTCTGTTTTAGTTAAATTCTGTACAGCTACCACTAGATAATTCATGGTTGATTTTTTTTCTTCTTTCTTTTAAATTTTAAAGGTATAGCATCAGAGTCAGACAACCATGAAAAGAGAGACATTTTGGTTCTAGTGGAAAAAGGGAGGTGAGCTAGATTGTTGTGATTTATTATAGCTGGAAATATCCAAGCGCTCTTATCGATCCATAGAAAAGGCTTGAATGAAATGGTGTGGTTCCCCCCCCCCTTTTCCACATTCAGGACTCTGCACCTGCAAGGCATGGGGCGTACAGACTTTGCTCTGTGGTACAAAGATATTCAGAAGGCAGCAGGAGGCAAAGCCAACACATTGAAGGACCAACAGCTGAGCAGAAATGACATTCCCATCATTGTGGACAGCTGCATTGCTTTTATTACACAGTACGGTGAGGATAGAGAAAGTGAATATATGAATGTATTCTTTCTTTAGATACAGTTCTTCACCTCAAATATTAATCTTCTTACAAGGCTGAAGTATTGTTCATTGTTAAAATTATAGATTTAGTGGCGCTGTCAAGCAGAGCTCCATAATCATGAAATAAGACTTGGATGGGTGTCCTGGGGTTGTGGTGGCCTGGTGATAAGGCTTTGGATCACTGATCCCAAGGTTGCGGGTTCAAGCCCCACTCTCAACAGGTTGTCACTGTCCCTCCAGTGCAGCTAACTGGGTTATCAAAGGCCGGCCATGTCTTTTGCTGTCTTTGATGTGAGGCATGTAAAAGAATAATTGGTGACTTTAGACAAGAGTAGGCAACATAGCTGTCAGCATGTTTCTAAGCTGTGATGGGCTGGAGAGCTGTCCAGGGTGTACTGTGCCCTTGCCCAGAGTCGACGGAGATGGGAACCAGCCTCCCTGCGACCCTAATTAGGATTAAGCGGTTCAGGAAAATTGTCCGCACATACCTACCACAGGTAACTCAATAAGGCTGCCATGTTGCTGAGATCATGCTGATTGGCTGTTTTGTATCACTTACTTGCAGAATGATGGGCAGCAATAGAAAAGTGATTTACTGTTAATAATGAAATTGAAACCCAAAAAGATAGCTCATTTATTACTGCACAGGCTCTCAGGTAAGCAGATAAACTGGCAGGTCAATAAATTTTCATGGAGCAAATGACAAAATCACAAACTTGATGGAGCATAAACTCATTAAAAGGATACTTAAACCAATAGACAGATGATACAAATGAAAGAGGAAATGAATTAATGAAGGAAAGGAAGTAAAAAGCAAAGCCACGCTCAGACATCTATCAATGGAAACATCGTTTGGCAGCACTGATTTAAGGCAGCAGCTAAAATTTACAGAAGTCCAAGACATTTCCTATTCAGCCCTCAATATGTTATTTAGAGAAAATGCAGAACTCGTGTGTTTTGTTGGAAAAAATCTGTAATGAACTGACTATAAGATCTGTAAACCAAAGCAAGTGTGCATCTGAAGTTCATTTCATTTTCTAAGCCGCTTAATCCTAATTAGGGTCAAAGGGAGGCCGGCACCCATCTCAGCCAACTTCGGGCGAAGGCGGGGTACATACTGGAAAGTTCACCAGGCTATCGCAGGGCCAACCATTTATACACTTGCACTCCTACTGTGCATATTTTTGTATCATGGGTGGAAACCAGAGAACCCAAAGGAAACCCACACAAGCACCGGGAGAACAAGCAAACTCCACTCAAAAACACCTGAGCTGGGACTTAAACCCAGGACCTTCTTGCTGTGAGGCGGATGTGATAACCACTACGTCACTGTGCCGCAGCATCGCTGATAATTGTGTTATATTTAATACTGTATTAAAAATAAAATATATATATTTCTAGGTTTGGGTCATGAAGGGATCTACAGGAAAAATGGAGCCAAGTCCAGAATCAAACTTTTGATGGAGGAGTTCCGGAAAGATGCCCGCAACGTGAAACTTCGCATTGGAGACAATTTCATCGAGGATGTGACAGATGTGCTGAAGAGGTTCTTCCGTGAGATTGATGATCCGATATTTATGGCAGATCTGCACCCTTACTGGAAGGAGGCTGCTAGTTAGTAATTCATTATGCTTGTTTATTGTTATTATTATTATTATTATTATTATTATTATTATTATTATTATCATTACTATTATTATTTTAAATTACAGGTATACCTCGACTTAAGTCGTTTCGAGTTAAGTCATTCTCAATTATACATTGGTTTTCAAAAAATATATGGAAAAATAATAAAAATAAAGTTTATGTCATTATAATTATATATTATGTATTACCGTATTTTCCTGACTACAAGTTACACTTTTTTCATACTTTGGCTGAAGGTGCGACTTATACTTCACAGCGACTTGTATGTGAAATTATTACATATAATTCTGTTTGTCAAAATAATAACGAACATAATTTCACGTTTGTTATTTTTACACTCCCAACTGCAAGAGGGAACTCTAGGCTTGGGCACCAGGACCTGCTCATCCTGTACCACTGAAAAAATGGCCCGAAAAAGAAAGTCCTATTCTGCGGATTACAAGCTGCAAGTAGTGAAATATGCAGCAGAAAATGATAATTGAGCAGCCTAAAGAAAGTTTGGATTGAACGAGAAACTTGTGCAAGACTACAGAAAAGCAGAGATTACTATTGTTGCAATGAAGAAAGCAAAAAAAGCTACTTGCGGGCTGAAAGCTTGATGGCCACAGCTAGTGGAACGAGCTCGCACATGGATACTTGAGCAACGTGCCTTAGGGAGAGGCTTGTCAATGGTGCAGTTGCATCTCCACGCCCAGTCAAGAAGATGAATATAAATGACTTTAAATGAATATGATTAAGATGAATATAAATAAATAAATATGATTTAAGATGAATATAAATAACCAGTGCAGCTAACTGGGTTATCAAAGGCGGGCCATGTCTCTCACAGTCTATGGTGAGAGGCATGTAAAAGAACCATTGCTCACTTTCGTAAAGAGTAGCTGCAAAGCCGTCAGCGTGTTTCTCCCCCTTGCTAAAAGGGTTGTGTCAGGAAGGGCAGCCGACGTAAAAACCTATGCCAAATCAAACGTGCGAATCATTTTCTGTGGTGACCCCTGAAAAAGGGAAAAGCCGAAAGGAAATCTCTCATAAATAACAAGTAAATTTGGCGTAGTCTAGCCGACTTCGATTTAAGTCATTTTTCGACTTAAGTTGTCCCTCCTGGAATCAATTAATGACGTAAGCCGAGGTATACTTGTATATTGAATCTGATTGTCTTGGATATAATGTTTGCTTCTGCACTTCTCACTGATTTTTCAAAACCTACAGAGATATCTAATAAGACCCAGAGATTGGATAGATATAAAGAGCTCATCCGGGTTTTGCCTCGAGTCAATCGCACCACTTTGGCTGCTCTCATCAGTCACCTGTATAGGTTGGTTATTTCTATATACCATGTCAGGCCTTAGCTGTAATAATCCTTAGCATTGACGGTTTGAAATGTCTCCTACTTTTTAAAATACATTCATCTTTGTGTATTCCACTCTCTCAGGGTCCAGAAGTGTGCTGACCTGAACCAGATGTGCACAAAGAACCTATCTCTGCTTTTTGCTCCAAGCCTTTTTCAGACAGACGGGAAAGGAGAGCATGAAGTGAAGATTGTTGAGGACCTTATTGACAATTATCTCTATGTCTTTGATGTGAGTAGAAAAACTATGATCCAGTGGTTTGCAGTTCTGTTAGAACTCTCACTGTATACAACTTGCTGGTGCTCAAGCCAGTGTGTTAAAAAGGACTGGAAAAATGCCACAAAACGGCCAAACAACAGCAAATACACATCAATCTGTTTTATTAGTGTTCTATTTTAATGTGTTTATTAGTCTCTAACTTCCTTTGTTAGGAAACACTGGCAGCCATGAACTCACTCAGTTACAAACCGGATTCCAAAACAGTTGTGACATTATACAAATTGTGAATAAAAACTGAATGCAATGATGGAAGTGCCAATTTTTATTCCCGAATAGAACACAGATGACAGGGTCAAAAGTTTAAACTGAGAAAATGTATCATTTTAAGGGAAAAATATGTTCTTATTGCTACCTGTTTCAAGGTTTTTGAGATTTGTTGACACCATGAAATTTAAAATCAACATATTTAAAAAAAAAATTAGTTTTGATCAACCAACTAACTTTAAACAAATTATACATCATAATTATAATGGAAATGGGCTTTGTGTTTTGTTATGCATTGTGTGTATTTTAGTTTTAATACTGTCCTAGGATGTATAACTGGGTTATCAAAGGCCGGCCATGTCTCTCACTGGTGTACAGTGAGAGCCATGTAAAAGAACCATTGCTGAATTTCGTAAAGAGAAAAAAGGGATAAAGCCGAAAGGAAAAGAAGAAGACTGCTCTAGGATGTGTAGATATGTACAGAGTGAAAGTCATGTGATATCATGTACTTTCAGTTGACATGGGTTTTGTTTATTTGAATTTTTTTTTAAAGATTGACGAGGAACATAAAACTCAGATTGAACTGGAAATCAGTCTCATCACAACCTGGAAGGACACACAGGTTCAGTAATATTTTTTTCTCAAATCAACAAACCTATACAAATGTAACGGTATTATGCTTTGCTTTGATATTACTTGATTTTTCTTTTATCCAGCTCTCTCAGGCAGGAGACCTGATTATTGAAGTCTATCTGGAGGAAAAAACACCAGACTGCTGCATCACTCTGAAAGTAAGCAGAGATTTGTTTAGAATGTTGTGGTGCCACTGGGCAGCATGGTTGGTCTGTGTCCTTTCTGTATGCTGTTTACATATTCTTTGTGTTTGTGTGAGTTTGCTCTGGGTACTCCGGTTTCCTCCCTTAGTCCAAATACACAGTTTTGCAACTAATTATTCTTAATCACTCAGGAGGGAATGTGAGTATGAATGGTTATTTGTGTCTGTATTAGCATTGCGATAGGCTGGCAAGTTGTTCAGGGTGTACCTGCTGTTTGAGCAAAGTTGTAATTGATTGTCTCGAGATTCTCCAGTGACCCTAATGGATAAGTGGTATAGATGATGAATGGATGTATGGTTATGCTACTTTTTGTGTTGGAAAATCTTCCAATTGCTGTATGTAATTTTGCTTTTAAAGTAAATGATGCAGTTTTACATTCTGACCACGTGGTGGTACAATTGCACACACTAAATAAGCCAACTACCTTCAAACTGTATGTTTATTTAGTCGTCTACCTTTTTACAGGTTTCTCCCACAATGTGTGCCGAGGAACTGACTAACCAGGTGCTATATATGAGGAATATTCCCGCAGGTGAAAAGGACGTGTGGATGACCTTTGAAGCCATTGAGTATGGGGAGCTAGGTAAATTGATCCATCCCAGTTTGGGGGATAAACTATAATAAATAAAAATTAATCAAACATTTAGGGATGCTTATTGATACAATACTGTATTCAATAGTGGACATTAACCGAGTGCAAAACTGTCATGTTTCAGTGCCTTCATTTAATGAATGAATACATTAATTCAATTCTCATTGTCTTGGGTCAATATTTTATGCTCTTTTTTTTTTTAGAACGTCCTCTTCACCCAAAAGAGAAGGTACTGGAACAAGCACTGCAGTGGTGTACCATGGCTGATCCTAGTTCTGCATATTTGTTAGTGAAGAAGGTACCTAGAGGAGAGGTGATTGACATATTCACAGGTGATTTCATTTGAGTTTTTACTTTTTTGAAGTATGATGCAGAAAATTGATTTAAAAATTTCAAATGAATATTAAATTGTTTAAAATGTTAACCTACAATAAGTCTCAGATAGTTAGTATTACTGTAAGCAAAAGCATAATTGAATATAGATATCTCTACTGATAGGTGGCTGAGGCTAGTGTTAACGTAAGAGTAGTGTAGCTCCTTTAAGGATGAAATAAATAAGTTAATTAATAAATAAATATGTGTTTTCCTTATTCAACAGTAATGTAGGATACTGACCATGTGTGGCCTGGTTAGATGTGGTGAAAAACATTTGGTAGTGGCAAAAAGCATCATCAACATAGTGAAGTTCACCTGTGTGGTTAGGTGGACAAATCGTTTTGTATTTGCTAGTTGCTGAGGATCTGTCACGTTTTTTGCACAGGAGTATAATTTTTCTGTTCATAATTTTTTTTTTTAGGGTTTTTTTTTTTTTTATGACACAGAAAAACTTCTCTGTGACTGTTATCGTGCTGTCCATACTGTAAGGTTCAGTACTGTATACTGTACTATAGATATGTTTGTACATATCTATCATATGTTTGTACATACTGTATCTATTCATCAGATCATGTTTGTACATGTTTATATATGTTACCTGCTGATCATATGGGGCCTTTTAAACTCAATTTAGTTACTTTATTGAAAATGAAATTTCTGCTACTCTCTCTGTGTGTGTGTGTGTGTGTGTGTGTGTGTGTGTGTGTGTGTGTGTGTGTGTGTGTGTTGGAGGATGTTGTAATGATGAGCACAAATGGCTGATTATATTATCGAACTGAAAATCCGATCATGTTTTGATATGTTTAAAAGTATGACCTCTCTGCACTACATTAATGTGTATAGTCAGCTCAGTTCTTTGATTCATCTAAAGCAGGGGTCGGGAACCTTTTTGACTAAGAGAGCCACACACATACATATATATACTGAATACAACTAAATTGAAAAAGAAGACCAACAATTTGAGAGTATAATAAGAGTCTGAATTTATTTTAAATGGCATTATCTTAATGAAGTTATTTATTAATTTGACTTCTGGTGCTGCATGGCTTTGTAGTCTGGTTGATACGGGGTGAGGTTCAGCTTCATGCAGGTGCAGGCTTCCATCTGTTAAACGTGACCGCAGTTTGATGTTTATCAGGTGTGAGAAGGACTGCTCGGGTGCATATCCAAACTTGGTCAATACATCAGGACACCGCACGCTGCAGTGTTTATGTCACAGGAAGCGCGTCCCAAGTTTTGGCAATCAGTTGGTCTGCAGGTTGTAGTTTTTCCATGTATGTCCATTTGTGTTTGCTTGCCAGCTGTGTTTGGCTTTGTGCAAATGAGCTGATCAAAAATAAGGAAATTTACCTCTTTACTCAAAAACAACACGCGCAGTCTGTGGCTGTTGTTATAATCCAATAAAATTAGAATTTCAAGGTATTGGACCCACCCACACACTGGTGTACAGAAAGGATTGGCTCTCCGCTGTGTGGCATTGAAAATAGATATATAGATTTAAATGCACCTAGATTTATTCATCTGTTTTTGTTTTATTTCATAGCTTTTTTTTTATTTTTATTTAAATGACAGTGAAATTGTGTATTCGTTATTCTTTTCAGAAAGGCCACCTGATTTATCTAAGAGCCAGATACAGTCATCAAAATAGCCACATCTGGCTCACGAGCCATAGGTTCCCGACCCCTGATCTAAAGGATCCTTATGTGTTTTTGCAATGAAACATCATCTTCAATTTAGCAATAGGTTTGGCATGGACAGACAGAAATCGAACATGCTCTGTGCCTGTAGGGCTCCACTCAAGAACTCTGCTGTAAAAGTTATTATTTTCTTTTTCTTTTTTCAAAGCTTACAAGAGTGAAATTGTGAAGTGTGGAATTCTGAAGTGTCGAGAGGAGACACCCAAACTTCTGCAAGGAACCAAATTCCAGGAGCGTGTGTTTCAAATACAGGATCATAAATTACTCTTAATGAAGGATAAGAAAGTATGCCAGTTTTCCCACATTCACTTCAAATTAATAAAAATTCTAAATGAACAAACTAGAAACCATCAAAACAAAATGTTTTCTGCATTCTATCTAATGTAGACCAACAAACCTGAAAAGGAATGGCTTTTAAAGACTATGAAGATTTACATTGGAATAAAAAAAAAGTTGAAGGCCCCAACAAAGCAAGTTGATATTTTCTTGTTTCCTCTATTAGAGATTCATGATATTTTTATGTTCAAATAATGTTCTCATTGCATTGTATCAAATTACAGATGGGGTTTTACTGTGATGATAGACAAACATCAGATGTAAGTTTTTTGGGGGTTTTTGAGTGAATTGAGCCAGTAATCATTTACTAAATTTCATTGGCCAGATCAGCTGGCTATGCTTGCATAATAAGTAGTAATCAATTCACTCACCCTAACAGGTACCTAAGTTGTTCCAGTGAAACAGAGCTTTGGGACTGGATCACCAGTCTCCTGAAAGCACAGGTATCACCCTTTACATAGGTATCGTTTCTTAGCTACTTGGATATCAGTTGCTTGATAGAGTTCATTGGATGTCATTTTGTCAGTAACATGAAACTATCAGTATTTGACTTACAAATAAGATCCATTTCTCAGAATGATGATTTGCGGCCTCCTGTAATGAGACGCCACTCGTCATCAGACATCTCCAAGCAGAAGTTTGGCACCATGCCCTTGGTTCCAATTCGCGGAGAAGAGAGCAAGCGCAATACCAACTCAACCATGCTTTCTGCTAATCAGACGCTGGTAATCTGAATATGTTTAGCTTCTCTGTCTCTCTGCTTTGACACCTTATAGTTTTGACTCCCCTTTAAGATTTTATGCTTACCAATTGTGTCTGTGTGTCTGTGTGTGCAGAGGAAGCTGCATGATAGAAGGACTCTCTCAATGTACTTTGTGAGTATGTTGTTGATTTTATTATTCTGTGATTTTGGACATTTCTGAATTATGTCACATGTGTAATTTAAAAAAAAATCAATTTTGGAAGCCTTTTTTTATACTTGATAAACCTGTTGTGTATATTGTTTGTTATGACTTATCAAATGTCATCTCTTGTGTTACAAATGGACTCTTTTACCATTGCAAAACCGTGTTTCCCTAATTGAGGAATTCCATCAGATTTCCTCAACCCACCCATTCCTGTTGGGACTTGAGCTTTCCTGATGTGACACCTTCAGGATGTCGAGCTGACTCAGTGAAGATAACAGGATGTGCAGGGTGGAAGAATTGTTCCACTTCATTGTTATGTGACTGAGCCTTGAGGGCAGGCTGGGCCTCTATCCTAAAACTCTTGTGTTTTGAAAATGGGGTGGAGGGGTAAAAGGGAATCATGTAGCCTCTGGTAGGTTCTGGTGACTCCTGAGCCTTAAGCACTTGCAAACAAATTGTTTGCTGGCTTTTTCTTATTGTCCTCAGTGTATTCAACAATCATCTAGAGGTTTTCACTGTGATACTAAAACAATGAAGTAAATCTCATGAAATCACTTTGATTGCCAGTCAAGGCTGAAACACGAATGTTCCAAGAACCACAAAGAAAGCTGAGTCCAATAATTGGTGATAATCTTACAGATATCCAGTTGCTTTTGAGAATTTATGTAGGTGTGTGGTTAATTTAGGGTGTAGGCTCAGACACGTTTCCTATTCAGATTGTACTGTGGTGGGTGTTATACTCAATTGGGGTATATCTGAATTCACATTCAATTATGTTATTTATTCAATATCGTTTAGAATAGAATGATATAGCCTATGATCATATATGTGACTCGCTCCAGCATAATATGAATTAAGTAGGAAATTTCATATTCCAAGACAGTCATATATTCGGAAAGAGAATTTAATATACTTTTAAAATAGGTACAATGCATGATTATAACAGAAATTAAATAGAAAATATCATTAAATGAAAATAGCAGTTTCTTGAATATCAGAAGATGAAACTTGCGAACATCCTAAAATTAAATGAATCCAGCTTTTAATCAATCAGCGTGATCTTCTTAGCGTCTTTTGAGTAAAAGATGACTTCTGTTAACACAGAGGCATGTCTGTTTTGAGGCTTCTTATCAGTTTATTGTTATATGATTCGGGAAATCCTTCTGAGATTCTGTAAGTAGGTAAAGTATTCTGGTAGTGAATATGGATAATAAGGAAATATCCTGAGAAATCATTAAAGCGGATTAAAAATCAGAAACAAAGCAGATATTTCTATTGTTTTTCAACAACGTGGGCATGGCACACTTTCTTAAACAAGAATTTTAGCATAGATACACTGTGTTTATGTATAATTGAACTTAGTTATGTTGAACATTACGCTTTGAAGGATGTATTTTTGGCAATTTTGGCATTTTCGTCCAGGTACGTCATTTTCAACTTTGACCCTTATTCAAAACACTACCTTGAGATTTTATTATGCTGGTGTGGAGGAAAAGGAAGTTTTTGAACTGTGATGTGAAGGAGGAGGAAAAAAGGTCAGTAGTGGCCTAGTGCGCAAGATTTCTGATCCTAGGGTTGGGGGTTCAAGTCCTACTCTCCACAGAGTTGTCACTGACCCCCACCTAACTCCCCCAGTGCAGCTAACTGGGTTATCAAAGGCAGGCCATGTCTCTTACTGTCAATGGTGAGAGGTTCATGTAAAAGAACCATTGTTGACTTTAGTAAAAAGAGTAGCTGCATAGCTATCAGCATCTTCCTGTCCCTTTCTAAAGGGTTGTGTCAGGAAGGGCATCCGACGTAAAAACCTATATCAAATCAAAGGTGCGAATTAGATGATTTGCTGTAATGACCCCTGAAATACGGAAAAAGCCAAAAGGAAAAGATGATGATGTGAAGGAGGAGAAAGATGAGGCATAATGGAAGTTAATTTTCAAGTTTGTGTTCTGCAGCAGTGTACAGCTGCAGCAGGTGAAGTCAAACTTAGTCAATGAAGATAAATATATAGGTATTTATGGAAAGTGTTGCAGTGTTTATGCCAGGTGCAGTGGTGGTCTAGTGGTATAGGGTGCTGGATCGCTGATACAAAGGTTGGGGATTCGAGTCCCACTCTCCACAAGGTTGTCACCGTCTCCCCCAGTGCAGCTAACTGGGTTATCAAAGGCGGGCCATGTCTCTCACTGTCTATGGTGAGCGGCATGTAAAAGAACCATTGCTGACTTTTGTAAAGAGTAGGCTGCAAAGTTGTCAGCGTGTTTCTGTACCTTGCTATAAAGGGTTGTGACAGGAAGGGCATCCAACGTAAAAACCTCTGCCAAATCAAACGTGCGAATCAGATGATTCGCTGTGGCGACTCCCGAGTAAAAGGGACAAAGCCGAAAGGAAGACAGACAGACATTGCAGTGTTTATGCCGAATTCTTTTAAGAATTACTTCTGGCTTGTTTTTGGTAGTAGTCCAATGGTTGTTGAAATTTTTTTGAAAAATCAGCGAATGTGATTTTCCCTTTTTTAAAATAAACTTTTACACATTTTAATGAGAATACAAGCCAAGAATTGTGATTTAATCAAACATTTACAGATGTGTCATACATTAACATACATGCTTGGTTCTTTTGTTTAGCCAATGAAGGTGCAGCAGGACTCATTGGAGGAACGTGATGAAAGCCCAGAGCCACTCTACGAAGAGGTTGGTGACTTTGGCCTGCAGGTGCTGAAGTCCTTGGAGAACAGCTTTCACTCCAGTGGTCATTCCAGGAGTCTGGAAGTGCCACCGAGGACTGAGAGCCTTGGCCAGGGAAAGAGCAGGTCACTTGAGCGGACAGTTGTCCCAAAAATGACAAGGTCTAGTGGGGGGGAGGGATCGCTTGATACACTGATGCATGAGAAACAACATGCCTCTTTAGAACGCAAATCTTGTAGTACTTCAGAGGAGATGCTGTTACATGAACTCTCAACGCTTTTTAAGAAACCAGAAGATGAAGAGTGATTTGCTCGACTGAAGATAACCAGCTGCACCTCTCACACCTTGAATCAGAAAATAGTGTTGAATCCTGCTGTCTGGATGTGCATGCTACTTAAAAGTTGTGGGGTTTTGTTGTTGTTTTTAAAGGGTATTAGGCGTGGCTGTTGCTCATATGGTTGTATTATTTAAGTTCATAAAATTTACCAGTATTCTAAAGATCAAACCTTTTTCTTACCTTTTCTAATACCTGTAATTCCCCAATGTGTCTGTAAATAACTAGTATGTAATATTCTATGGTTTATGACCTGCTTGTTCTAACAAACCTGACTCATCTTAAGCAGACATGAAAGTCCAGACTGAATCTATTCAGTTTAATTGTTGATAATTAAGCTTTTAAAACTTACTGACTCCTGCTGCTTCTTTTAGACCACCAATTTCATTTATGATGTCCATAAAATGAAGCATTAATATAGCAAACCTTTTGATACACAAATCATTATTTACCAATAGGACATTTCAAATATCTTCCTAAAACTGATTGAAATTAATTAATGTGTCGTGCATTTCTTTGATGTACAAGCTGTCTGACTTTTTACATAAGTAAAATTTGTCACAGCCCATTAATTTATTAATGTGCCTTTCAGTGTTTCTCAGCATTCAGATACTGAAGGAATGACATTGGTGTTTCAGCAGCTAATGTAGGAGTTTGGTCCAGTTTGACTCACGTACAGCAGAGGGCAGTGTATGCTCCGTATATAAAGGTTTGACAATCATGAAGTGTTGAATGTACAGTATTTGCCATTTTTATAGAGATTTACTGATTTTGCGCAGTAATCTAGAGGCTTTTTATTAAAGATATTTATGTCACTGTATAAGTGTAATATTAGCTGTATGCAAGCACTTTTGTTTGACTGCCATTCTTTGCTATGAAACATAACAGTATGCATCATGCCATAATTAGTGGCATTGTTAAATGCCACCGTGTACTGTAAAGGTTGAACAGTATATTGTCAAATGCTTGACAGAATCTTGTGCCAAAACTATATGAGAATGACAACTTTAGGAATGTTTTTTGAAAATGAACTTAGTATGTGCCATAATACAAAGACACAAAGACTGGCTGTTACAAGAAATGTTCAGTAGTAAGGAAATAGTGTTCTATTAATTTTATATACGTCTGTGTGTGTGTGTGTGTGTGTGAGGAAGTCTGGAGTGGCAGAGAAGTATGTTAGAGTGGTGCAGGACATGTATGAGAGATGTAAGACAGTGGTGAGGTGTGCTGTCGGTGTGACAGAAGAGTTCAAGGTGGAGGTGGGACTGCATCAAGGGTCGGCTCTCAGCCCCTTCTTGTTTGCTATGGTGATGGACAGGCTGACAGATGAGGTTAGACAAGAATCTCCATGGACTATGATGTTTGCAGATGACATTGTGATCTGTAGTGAGAGCAGAGAACAAGTGCAGGAAAATCTAGAGAGGTGGAGGTATGCCCTGCAAAGGGGAAGAATGAAGGTTAGCCTCAGTAAAACAGAATACATGTGTGTGAACGAGAACGACCCAAGATGAACGGTGAGGATTTTAAGTACTTAGGCTCAACAATCCAGAGCAATGGAGAGTGTGGAAAAGAGGTGAAGAAGTGTGTGCAGGCAGGTTGGAATGGATGGAGAAAAGTGTCCGGTGTGATGGGTGATAGGAGAGTATCAGCAAAAATGAAGGAAAAAGTGTACAAGACGGTGTTGAGGCCAGCGATGTTGTATGGTTTAGAAACAGTGGCCCTAGGGAAAAGACAGGAGGCAGAACTGGAGGTAGCAGAGATGAAAATATTGAGGTCCTCTTTGGGAGTAACGTGGATGGATAGGATCAGGAATGAGTACATCAGAGGGACAGCACATTTTAGATGTTTTGGAGACAAAGTCAGAGAGGCTAGATTGAGATGGTTTGGACATGTACAGAGGAGGGATAGTGAGTATATTGGTAGTAGGATACTAAGGTTGGAACTACCAGGCAGAAGGCCTAGAGGAAGACCAAAGAGGAGATTTATGGATGTGGTGAAGGAGGACATGAAGGTAGTTGGAGTAAGAGTAGAAGATGCAAAGGATAGGGTGAGATGGAGGCTGATCATTTGTTGTGGCGACCCCTGAAGGGCACAGCTGAAAGGAAAAGAAGAAGTGTGTGTGTTTGTGTGTGTCTGTCTACACACACACACACACACAGAGAGAGAGAGAGAGAGAGAGAGAGAGAGCGAGAGAGATACGTACACCTTTTCAGGAATAAAGGTGAGCAGTATATCAGAAGTACCTGAGAAGAAAGGAAAAAGATACTATGTTCTGATTCAAATCATGGAACAGCATCCAAAGGGGTTCCAAATGTTTTGACTGTTTATGTATATCATCATCATCATCATCATCATCTTCCGCTTCTTCTGGGGTCAGATCGTGGGGGCAGCAACTTAAGCAAGGCGGTCCAGACATCCCTCTCCCCAGCCACTTCCTCCAGCTCTTCCAGGGAGACACCTAGGCCTTTCCAGACAAACCGAGAGACAGTCCCGCCAGCGTGTTCTAGGTCGACCCCGGGGTCTCTTCCCAGTTTGACATGCCCGAAACACTACACCAGGGAGGCGTTCGGGAGGCATTCTGAGCAGATGCCCGAGCCACCTAAACTGGCCCCTCTCAATGCGGAGGAGTAGCGGTTCTATGGGGGTTTATGTGCATTATTTAATTTTCAATATCCTAACTTTAAATAAGAAACTGGTCTTCCTATTCACCTAACTTTTCAGCCATGAGGTAAATGTACTGATATACACTATCAATCAAAACTTTTGGAACACCTACACTTTTTCAGGTTTTGTATAAAATCTATGCAGTTTAATTTCTTGGTGTATGAAATTAAAGTATAGAACTAAAAACATTCAGTCAATTTATGAACCGCTTAATGTTAATTAGGGTTGCGGGGAGGCTGGCACCCATCTCAGCCGACTCCGGGCGAGGGCAGAGTACACAGAGTTCAGCTCACTAAAAACATCATTATCTCCTTCTGATTAATCCGCATATCCGTCCAATCAAGTTCACCCCAGAGCAGACTGCAAGATGCTAAAGAAGTCATCAAAAGTCCTACAATGTCATCAAAGGAGCCACAGCAGGCTCTTGCTACTGTCGATGTGAAAGCACATGACTCAACTATCAGAAAGAGACAATACATGTTTTACCTTCATGGGAGGTGTGCAAGGAGGAAACCTTTGCTCACTAAAAAGAACATTAAGGCCAGACTGAAGTTTGCCAGAGATAACATGGACAAAGATCAGGTGCAGTATTCTGGAGTTGAATTGTTTGGACACCAGACCAGAATACATGTTTAGAAACCAAATATGGTATTCTAGGGAAGGAACCTCATACCAAACTGTGAAGCATGGAGGTTTAAATGTCTGGTTTGGGGATGCTTTGCTGCAGTGGGACCTGGTTGGCTCACTATCAGAGAATCCATCATGAATTCTATTGTATATCAGAGAGTTCTTGAAGAACATGTGAATCCATCTCTAAAAAAAATTAAAGCTGAAGCAGAACTTGACACTGCAACATGACGATAACCCAAAGAATACAGTAAATCCACCAAGGACTGACTGAAACTAAATGGAAAGTTCTGGAGGGATCAAAGCCCGGATCTTACTTCCATTGAGATACTGTGTGGTAACTTGAAATGGGTTGTGCATGTAAGAAACACATCAAACATCTCATAGTTGAAAGAATTCTGTATTGAAGACTGGGAAAATCTTTCCTCAGATTGTTGTCAGAAACTGATAGCTACAAGAAACGTCTCACCAAAGTTATTTTAGACAAAGTGGGTAACACTAGGTATTGGGGGGGGGGGGGTCCTAATTTTTTCTTCTTCATTGAAATACTGTACATATTGTTTTGTATCTTCCTGTTGTTTGAGTAAAAATGTTAATTTATGTTTAAATACAATTAAATCACTCTTTCAAGTGACTATTGACAGGTTGTCACAAGTGCAGCAAACTGGATATCGAATACTGGACATGTCTCTCACTGGCTATGGTGAGAGCCATGTAAAAGAACAATTGCTGACTTTCATCATAGCCATCAGCACATTTCTGCCCTGTGATGGCCTGCTGAACTGTCCCAGGTGTATTCTGACCTTACTCAGAGTGGGATGGGTGCCAGCCTAATATGTTAATTAGGATTAAGTGATTCAAAAAATGTACAAACAAAAATTTCCAAGTCTCCAAAACCACCATCAAACACTCTTCCATGGAATAAATATTGAGATTAGCTGTGAAAGGAAGACTGGGTATAATGAAAACAACCCTATCCCAGATGCAAAATATGACCAGTTCTATGTATACAGGCTATTTTACGCTCAGAGGACCTCTGAAACAAGTGAAGATGCATGACATTGGAGAATCTATGAAAAACGTGGACAATTTAAATAAAAATCAAAAGTTCAAAGGAAAGAAAAACTAGGTGATCCCAACAAGACATCGAGACAAAACACATGTCCAAATTAATACAAAAATGGTGAGCCGACTACAGAATATAGCTTCTGCTGTGGTTACCTTGGGCCCGCCTCCTTCATCCATTCATTAGATAGACTTAGTCCTAATTAAGGTTGCGGGGAGACTGGCACCTATCCCAACCACCTCTGGGCGAAGGCTGGGTAAATCCTGAACAGCTTGCCAGACCACTGCAGTGCCAACACACATGCAACCATTCACACTGACACTTAGGTGCGATTTGGAAAGGCCATTTAGCCTACTGGGCATTGTTTTGACTGTTGGAGGAAACTGGAGTACCTGGAGGAAACTTATGCAAGTGTGGGGATAACATCCGAACTCCAGACAAAAACGCCTGAGCCCAGGAATCAAACCCGGGCCTGCTTGATGTGAAGTGGACATATTAACCACTGCAGCACTGTCGCCTGTCAGCCCCTTCTGAACCATAATTTTTTCGAACCCTATTTTAAACTTATCCTTATAAAAGGTGGCAATAATTGAAGACAGCGCTGTATCTTATCTTTAAAAAAGAATATCAGTACTAGAGTGTTAATGCTTTACTTTTTCTCAGCAGATGGTGCCTCAAGGGTAGTAGCACCAAATCTTAACCATATCTCCAGAAATGAATGTAGAGGTCATGAAATTCAATACTCATTACACCCCATCACACTCACATACACACACCCACATGAACACTTTTGGCACCAAATGGAATATTTAACATCTGCTACATTAATACTAGGAGTGGCATAGCTATCACTTCCACTTTACAGCAAAATTCTGGTTTGAGCCTCGTGTTCAGCAGGGGTGTTTCTTCGTGGAGCGTGCGTGTTCTCCCTGTGTTTGCGTGGTTCCATCTGGGTAGTCCAGTTTCCTGCCACAGTCTATAAACACATTTTCTAGTTACCATGATCATGAACAGTGGTGGATGTACATCTCCAAAGGTCTTCATCAGGTTGCTATGATTGCCAGTGCACCACAGAAAATGTTTACTGCGAAATTTAAACAACATCAAATCGTCCCTGAGAAAGTACAAAATTGAAAAATGACATTTAGCTTGTAGACTGATCATTCAAAAACTTGCATAGAAAAGAGATCAAAGGGTGGAAAGTGGTTGCAAAGCCTGAGAGCCCTCATCGTGCTACCAAGCCAGAAATGTTAGTCCTCATGTACCTGACTGGAACTTGCCTCCTCAGTTTTCAAGTTCTCTTTTTCAGGTGGATACACACTGACTGTCACTGTTTGTTGTTAAAACTGTTGCCAGATATCACAACAATCCTCTCATTTAAAATGAGCATTAAAAATTAATAATGAATAGTGGAAAACGAATTATTGTTGTCATGTGTTTGTGCCATAACCGTGAGCATATTTCAGCAATAAAGCGAATGCGAAAATATTATTAATATATTTTTCAATATGGATTACTGGATTTCTGATCTGGCGTTTAGTTGTCTTCTCTCTTCCTACTCTCCATTAAATTAATCGCTTAAAATATCTTAATCCTGCCCCAGTTTTCATCGGTTGTTCCAGCTTAGTGATACCTTTTAGTGAGTCCGATAGGCAGATCCCTGTCTGTCTGTCCACTGTCATGTTGGCTCTACATGCTCTTCAGCTCTACAGACATTATCTGCAAATTTGTCTGTCTTAGTTTAAGTGTATTTTGTTTGTTTAGCATGAGCCTGAGCAGAGGTTCATGAGCCCCTTTTCATTTAGTCAGTGTTAGTTTTCACCTTTTGATAATAAACTCGTTTTTAGTACCTGCAGTATCAGCTTTTTCTGTAAACACAACACTAGCAAAAAATTAATCTTTGTTGAGTCCTTTCCACACGGCAGAGCCTCAACAAGTAAATAAGCATAAATAAATAATTAAATATTATATTTAATAAGAATTAAATATTATGTTATTATATAAAAATATTATGTTAAATCAGATGATTTCACTTTGTGATGAAGTTGTATAATTCCGGTAAGCTAAGAATGCCATGTTTCTGTGGCTGGATGTGATGTCAAGGGAGAGAGACATTTATTTTAATACTTATTCCCAAAACTAACTGAGTCTTCCTATATTGAGTTTTCTTACATTAATAAGACAATGTACTTTAACATCCAGAATTCACTGTAGGGAATCTGCAGTGTTGATCGAATGCCAAGTTTGTAACATATCTCTTGCATAGTACTCAAAACGTAATTGCAAACAACTTAAATTAGCATCCTATGATCACAAAAGAGGTAATACAGACAAAAATAGCTCATAATGCAGTATAAAATGATTGTGGTAGGCACATTAATCTTGTAACAATGAAATTCAGTGGGTGTTGCATGCTTTGGATGCAAACTTATAAGCAGAACATACTGAATGTAGTTAACATGTACAATGAAGGTACAATAAAAGTTCTTCAGTGGTAATCATATCTCACTTCTGCAACCACCTATGCTCATGGAAAAGAACCAGTTGTGAATGTGAGATGGTGCATCTTTTGGGCATTCAGTGTTCCTCTTTATTGGGACAATAATACTGTATAAGGTGTATGATTAGACCTTAAGGATGAGTGTTGGACTGCTAAGTCTCACTCTAACTCATTTAAAGAGCTGAATAATTCTCATAGGTTGGGGGGGCTGGAGCCGACCTCAGCTGACACTAAGCAAAGGTGGGGTACACCATGAACATATTGCCTGACTAACAAAGAGAACCATTCTCACACATTCACACCTAGGGAGAATGTGAAACAGCCAATTAGGCTAATATGCCTGTACTGTATCTGGATTGTGGGAGGAAAACATTTAACAATATTTCCTTCGTTAATTTTCCATTTTATAAGTTCATAATCTGTCAAGATTTTGATTTCTGCTTTTGCTCCATGAACTTTTATTTACCTGCCTGCCTACCTGAGTTAGATGTGTGTATGAGCAATACACAGTAGGGTCGACCGGTCATAGACGAGCATAGTGCAAAACATCAACAAACAAAACAACAAATAAAACAAATTAAAACGAACAAAGAAACAATTTGACCCTGAGAACTCCGCGACGTCGCCCTGTTGGCAGTGCCATCTTGGAGACGTCACCTTCAATGCAAAAGGACATGAAGCGTAATAAAGTTTATCCTTTTGGTATCGTTTGTTAAACATGCTACAGAACATAAAATCTCACACACAAACATTCTAAACATTAACTTAGATACTGTACTGGAATAATAATTGAAAAAGACTTTTTTTCAGTTCAGAGGAAACTGTTGTTTCTTCAGGAGAAAGTCTTATTTCTTCAGAAGAGACATCCAGTGTTTTCTATCGCTTAGTCAGAGAAGACGCACAGCATTTGAGTGGCATCATAGAGCTTAACTGGTACTTAAAACACACTAAAAAAAGAGGCTTATTGACAACTTGTGTGTGAATGAGGAAAAAGGGGTGTTACATCATCTTAGCCAATCAGCAGGAAGGAGGACAGCCATTTGCTGAATTTGAGTGACGTGTCAGTTGCTTGGCAGTTCACGAATACTCAAACTGTGAGTGCAAAACCGTGAATAGTCAAGGGCCTACTGTACACTGCCCAGACAAAAAAAAAAGTCGTTCACATGAAAATATTGTTTTTCTGCCTTTAGCCTTGCTTACAGCACTTAATCGTCAGGCCATTATTTCAGTAAACTTAGGCAACATGACATTTATTTCCATTCATTGATGGGTTCCTTTTTCTCCAACATCTTCAGTTGATGATTGAACAATTGTGTCACTCCATAGGGTCTTCTCCAGAGGGGCAGTGGTGGCCTAGTGGTATAGGGCGCTGGATCGCTGATCCTAGGGTTGCGGGTTCAAGTCCCACTCTCCACAAGGTTGTCACTGTCCCCACAGTGCAGCTAACTGGGTTATCAAAGGCCGGCCATGTCTCATACTGTCTATGGTGAGAGGCATGTAAAAGAACCATTGTTGACTTTCATAAAGGGTAGGCTGCAATGCCATCAGCGTGTTTCTGTCCCTTGCTAAAGGTTTGTGTCAGGAAGGACCTCCAATGTAAAACCTATGCCATATCAAATGTATGAATCAGATGATTTGCTGTGGCGACCCCTGAAGAAAGGGAAGAAGAGTCTTCCCCTGATGAAAACTATCAGTATGGTTAAGGTCAGGACTGTGGGGTGCTAAAAGATATACAAAAATAATTCATCATGCTCTCTGAACCACTCTGTCATTATTTGAGTGCCATTTTATATCTGTGCCATCAGGACCATCTCAAAAATTCAAACAATGCACAAGTTGTTCTCCCATTGACTATCTCCCAACATACCGCCTGCTGGCGTCCCATTGGCTATCTCCCAACATCCCGCCCTCCTGGCCTTGGAACGAATCACGCGTTTTACATGTAAAATGTGGTTCTACTTACGAAAAATATAGGTTGCGAAACTGCCTCTGGAATGGATTAATTTCGTAAAGTGAGGTACCACTGTATATATATATATATATATATATATATATATATATATATATATATATAAAATTATTGAATAATGGATATCAACACACTAAAATTTTTGAATATTGTCAAGTGAAATTGTTTTGCCAAAACAGTTCTTTGTAGATGGCTCAATGGCTCAAAGGTTCTGAGTCTTAAAATAAATCTGTGTAATACTTTCCCAAACTTTTACAGCCCTTATTTCATTTGTCCAGAACCACTGTACTTCATTTAAAGTACCTCAAATTTCGTATAAAGACTGTTTTTTCTTTCTGTTTTTAATTTCTTTCGAAAAAAAAAAAAAAGACTTGGGGTGTGCTTTTTGAGTTTCTTTGTGAGGTTGGGGTCCTCAGGAAGGAGGGGAGAGCACAGACAAGCCCCAACAAGAGCTTAGGGGATTAAGTTCATTCTCACTGCCACTTCATCACCTCCTTGCTGCCCTCTGCTAGTGCTCTCAATGTGCTCCAGTGTTTTGTGGTGGCTGATTCACACCACTGAACAATTATAAGAACCATCGACTCCTCCAAAGGCAGCAGGAAAAATATCCTCAGGGTTGTACTCGCTCATCGAGATCAAGAGCAAAAAAGCTCTAAATCATGAGCTGGTGTGTGAGCTACTTGGCCATCAATGAACACTTACTATACGACTACTATAGTGTGCAGTTTCCAAATGTACATTCTGAACTTTTTATCGTTTGTAACTATTTTAACTGCTGGTACTGCAAAAGCTTATTGTATTATCTCATAAGGGTTGTACTGTATTTTTTGTGTGTATATATTCCAGAGCATCTGATATATTGGAGAGGGGATATCTCATGATGTGCTAATAGAGGGTGAATGGTGAGTAGAGAAATTAGAAAAAAAATTAAAAGCAATTCCGTTTGGACATAAGTGGTACTTGTCTTGCCTCATCTCAGGTGCCTTTGAGAAGTTCTTTACAAATGCACATGTTGAGATGATGGACAGTTGTCAAGTGATGACACAAAGCCGGACCATCTCATACTAGGCAACCTCTTGTGAGCAAACACTTGTAAAGTCTGCCTGTGTACGAATACCCCAAGTCTGAAAAGCTTCATTGAGTCCACGGATGAGTAACCTCACACACTTTGTGAACTCCCTGTGCTCTCTTCAAAAGGATTCACTGGTGTGTATTTTTTTAAAAGCAGACGCCCTCAGTGGCAGCACTCCCCACCCATCGGACTGTATGTCAGGAGAGAGTCTCACACTTAAAAAGGTGAAGAAACCACATGAGTAACACCAAACAGGGTCTGGTTTCAGTTATGATGAGGCCAAATGGGAGCAATTGGGACTCTATGCAAGTAGCATTTCTTTAAAGGCAAGACATCTTCTCAGATAACCTCAATTATAACTGGGCTTTGGCTTGGCCATTGAAAGAGCCATGTTGGAACAAACCATTCTTTAGTAGTTTTAAGTGGCTGCAGTAAGGATCACTTAGCTTTAGGATAAGAGTTCATATAATAACACAAATGCACATTTATTAGAATCAATATGATACAAAACTCAATAAACTCATGTCATATGATTTTAATAGTATAGAGTAATCTCAACTGTTCATAGAGCAAGAATACTTATGCATCATACTTCAGTGGATATTAATAAGTTTCCATGCTCTCGTGTGTGTTTGCTAATTCACAGAATCACAACAACCATTTGAAACAATCAAGGAAAAAAGATATATTACTTTTCCATAGATTTAAATGTATTTTAGCTAAATCCACAGTCCTGTAGGTTATTATTCTTTCCTTTGCAGATGTTAATGAGTGTATGGTTTGTTCCTAGTTAGCTACCCAAACAGTTTCCCACTTAGGCAACAATTGCATCCTGTTGGTTCCCCCAATTATTTAAAACAACTTGGGCCTGATTAGTTGAAATTGAGTTATGCAAATATGCTGTGAACTGGCATTGTTGCACACATATCCCAAGAGAGTTGCCCCTGTAAACACCATGGAGGCATTCTTCTCCTGTCCCAAATATCCCCCCAGCTCCCAGTCCATAAATAAAGCCTACGTTAAAGGGGTCTAATCCTAGAGATGACCTCGCTTTGTCACATCACCTCTACGGAGTTGTGGGGTAGGGGGGGTTGGCAGGGATGTTGGACTGAGGACAAAACCACCAAAAAATAGACAGAAGCACTCCACATTAAATCCACAACAGTGAACCTCTAAGCTTTCACCTTCGTAAATGACCTTAAGGCTCAAATGGAGGAAGATGGAGAGAAGGATGCACTTTATAACTCAGATTTCTGGATATACTTGATCTTGGAAGCCCCCCCCCACACACACAACCCCACCCCCACCCTTCTTGTATTTTGGCTATGTGGAGTGTTGTTGGTAGCTTCTTCTTCATACATTAATCTTCAAGACTCCCCTTAACACTCCCACTCCCCCAAACACACCCAGTGTGCCCCATCTCCTCTTGGCTGGCTCACTCTATTGTAGCCAGCCTCATTGTAATGTGAGCCTGACTCCATCTCTATGCACCGACAGGCAGGACTGTCTTTTCCTCTGTCCTGCAGTCCTCTCCTCCCCCCTCCTTCACCATTACCCTGCCTTAATTGCCTCAGACCACCAGTATGTAGCGGCTGCAGATGTCTCGATCCTTAATTTGCGTAGAGAGCACAATCAGCCCCATCTGCTGCAGTTTTTACTTTCCACCACCATCTCCCCCTCCTTCAGCACCACCGCCACCACCACCAAAAAAAAAAAAAAAAAAAAAAAAAAAAAAAAAAATCACCTTAAATCTCTGCAGTGGGCCTTCTGCCCCACTGCCCCCTACAACATCACCAAAAAAAAAAAAAAAATACCAACTCCTACTCCTCCCAAAGAAAACCTTGTCAGTGGGGCTGAGATTGAAAGCCTATCAAAAAGCTATAGAAGAGTGCTTTGGTTTGGAAGGGCACAATCGAGGATTGGTGCGAAACGAAGGCCCCCTACCACTTTACTGTTTGCGGCAGTACTCCCTGTCAGGACTCTGAAAAGAGGCTCAGGCCACAGAATCAAAGGACAGATGGGAATAATTTGGGGAGGAATAATCAGGCTGTAACCTGTTTTGCCGCTGTTTATACAAAAAAATAAAATAAAATACACAGGCATAAACCTTTTAAATGGTGCATGGCTGCCTTCTTTCCCTCCGATTGGCTTCTACAGTGTAAAAAAACCCGACCAAACCATCTTATATCTCGTATACACAGTTCATTTTTTTTTTTTTTTTTTTTTTTTTTTTACTTTTTGAACATATTGCAATTAAAGCAAATTTGTTTTAAATATAGAAAATCATACACGTTTTACACAGACAAAGTTGAAAATGATGGACATGACAATTACTCTTAAAGTGACACATGAAAAGGCATTTGGATTGATGTTTCAAGCTTTTAAATACCTTTAGATTGCTTTAGACTGGAGACGGCGGCCTGAGGAATGATTGATGGTATATCAGAAGGCAATGGAACATTTTTGGCTCATTTTCATAATTTGGAGGGGTAACTTTTGTTCTCCGAATCCCGATTCTTTCTATTTTTAAGCCTTTGTCTCCAGGCCGAAATAGGGCAGTGAGACGAGTAAGGCCACTGACACTCGCTCCAGCCTACATTGTGGAAGATTCAATGAGCATTCAAGTTAATTCACGTGTGCATTTATCCACAAAGTTTCTTTCTTCTTTGATTGTCCTACACTTTCGGATTGTCTTCTAGAATTACTCATTATATTTATTACATGGTTTTAATGAAATGCTAACAGTTTCGAAAAGTTTGCTCTAAGTGAAAGTTTTATAAACATAACTCTAATGTAAAACTTTAGCTACATATGTTCACGGAGAAAAACGAAAGTAAATTTGGTGTATGTAATGAAGGAGGTTGGAAATGAAACACACTTGCATTTAAGCCCAATGTGAAATCTGTTCTGACTTTTTTTTTTTTAATGTTTTCATAAATCACATTGTAGAAAAACTGAGATGTGAAGCAAACATGATCACAATTGCTGCCTGTCTATGTCAACCGCAGCAAGCGATTGACTGTGAACTGTGTGTGCTAAAGGCAGTGAAAGGCTATTGTGGATGTCTGTTTCGCATGTTATCTGTGGCAGCCTCTCATGTCAGTCAGCTGCCCTGGAAAGCATGGGGACTCTCAGCATCAGGGGCCCGGAGCACGCCTAGTTACCCATCTCTAAATGCAGCACCCACTGGAACTGGAGAGCAGCCGACTATGGACTGTCGTCATGCTCCTCTCCATTTCAATGACAGTTTGTTCTCAATTACATTGCTTTGTAAAAAGGTGAATGCTTTTTTTTCTTTCTTTCTCGAAATTCCATGCCGCCATCTGGGAAAGGTTTCAAGGGTGTAAAAAAATGGCATTCACAGCATAATGTGGATGTTTGTCTCAAACAACAAACCTTTTGGATAAACTTGATTCCTAAGGGGATCAAACCCAGAGGTTTTCAGCGCCCTAATTATAAGTACTGTGTATGTAAACTGTCCTGGCACACTATAATTTGGAATTTTAGACTAGGGTACAATGCATGCCAATACGCATTGTGAGGCTTTATTTTGGTGTTCACCAGGGGCAGTGGTGGCCTGGTGGTAAAGGGCGCTCGATCGCTGATCTTAAGTTTGGTTGGTTCGAGTTCCACTCTCCACAAGGTTCTCAGTGTCCCCTCCTAGTGCAGCTAACTGGGTTATCAAAGGCGGGCCATGTCTCTCACTGTCTATGGGAAGAGGTTCATGTAAAAGAACCATTGCTGACTTTCGTAAAGAGTAGACTGCATAACCATCAGCGCGTTGCTCTCCCTTGCGAAAGAGTTGTGTCAGGAAAGGCATCCGATGTAAAACCCTATGCCAAACCAATCATGCGAATCAGATGATTTGCCAAAAGGAAAAGAAGAAGAAACAGGTGCATAGTATCTGCAATGTTTTACATCTGCATTGATTTGAGAGTTGAATTATATTCTGGATTTCTATTTCAGCAGACTTAAAGTCTTTAATGTGATCTTCTCCCGTAATTATAGTAGATAGATCAAACAATACTGTATTAGATATACACAGAGTTCATGTTATGAGATCACAGAATATCTTGTGGTCTACTGGGTGTCATTATATGATAAAGATGATAACTGTGCCAAAGCTGTTGGATTTCCTCGGAATTAGAGGTCGTCTGGCAGGTGACTGCACACACATAGGTAACACACAGTCACAATTATCATGGGGTTCCGGGCGCCTGGCTTGCATGCAGGATGTGAACCCCCACAGAGCCTGCTTGGCTGTGAAGCACCGCCTTTTGTTTGCCATTTGTTTACCTTGCTTGCCCAAGCCATAGTGGTGAGCACAATGAGGTCTAGATCAACAGCTTCTTGAATAGCTAGTGGCTTTTTTTTTTTTTTTTTTTTTTATCCCTGCTCTCAGAATACTGGTTACCTCGGAGAAGCAGTGATTAAGAGCCCGACGGGCTATTGCCAGTTCAAAAGCACAAAGGCACTCCACTTATCCAATAAAAAGAGTCCAGCGCTCTGCACCCTGATGCTGCATGCCCTTGGAATGAACGGCATGAGAATACTATAGTTTAGAGTTTCACTAACTTTTCCTTGAGTAACATGAACATATGAAGATTAGGAAAATAGATGAAAATATATATTTGAATTATAATTTGCACGTCAAAAAATTCATTTTTATATTTTAATATCTTTGTGTGTTTAAGATGCTGCATAACCCAAAACAGAGAGTTTGAAGTTGTCTGAATTTGGCGGTTAGTACTGTATTGCTGCATTAGGTTTGGGAGACAGATGCCAAAACCAGCTGCATGGTTAAAAAAAAAAAAAAAAGAAAGAAAATAAAGCCACCCCTTTCCCTGCTTCATGACAAAAGATGAAAGCGTATCCTGCTGGGTGGCATACACTCCAGGTGATTGGAGAAACCTGATGGGTGAAGCTCAGGGATTCCTAAAGCAGAAAAAAAGAAGCAAGATCGAGTTGTATGGCAGTCATTGAAGTATTCTAAAAAAAAAAAAAAAAAAAAAGAGGGTGGGCTCTCCAGCCTCTTTAAAGACCAGCACATAATCCTTTCCTTAACCAAACACACAAAGGGGTGGTTTTAAGGTGGCACCTCTGCACCCTTATCCTAACAAGTCAGGGTATTCTGGACCAATGCACACAGATTAGGTTTCACTGGACAAATCAAGTTTTCTGAAAACTGTCCTTGCTGCTGTTATGTATTTTCACATCATATTCCATTTTTTAATATTTACTTTTTTCATTATTTTGTACTGACTTTTGAGTGACACTTTGTCTGTTTTTCCCTGCTACTGTGACACATAAATTCCCTCCAGTGTGGCATTAATAAAGCTTATTTGATCTTATTCTAGGAAAAACGTCACAACAAACTATTTGATACACTGGAACAGCATTCATTTAACTGTTAAATGACATATAATTATCTTCAGAGTATTTCAAATTAAATACTTCTATATGTATGAAAAACTGGTATGTGGTCACCTTGCCGCACTGGTTAATGGTAGTGATGAATTTTTTTTTTTTTTTTTTTTTTTTTTTTTTTTTTTACAAAATATTTGATGTGATGAAGCAATACAGTAATTTTCCCTTCCCTTGCAATTAAAAATATATACAGTGGGTGGGGGGTCGAAAGCATGGCACTAAAGGACTTGATTTTTCATCTTATATTGTTTGTTATTTACTGAATTGAATTCATTGCATTGCATATTACTGTGTTATGATGTTTGCAGATGATCTTGTGATTTGCAGTGAGAGCAGAGAATAAGTGCAGGAAAATCTAGAGAGGTGGAGGTATGTCCTGGAAAGGAGAGGAATGAAGGTTAGCCTCAGTAAGACAGAAAAAATGTGTATGAATGAGAAGGACCCAAGAGGAACGGTGATGTTACAGGGAGCAGAGATAAGGAAGGTGGAGGATTTTAAGTACTTAGGCTCAACAATCCAGACCAATGGAGAGTGTGGAAAAGAGGTGAAGAAGCGTGTGCAGGCAGGTTGGAATGGCTGGAGAAAAGTGTCCGGTGTGATGTGTGATAGGAAGGTATCGGCAAGAATGAAAGGAAAAGTGTACAAGATGGTGATGAGGCCAGCGATGTTGTATGGTTTAGAAACAGTGGCCCTGGGGAAAAGACAGGAGGCAGAGCTGGAGGTAGCAGAGATGAAAATGTTGAGGTTCTCTTTGGGAGTAACGAGGATGGAATAGGATCAGGAATGAGTACATCAGAGGGACAGCACATGTAAGAGGTTTTGGAGACAAAGTCATAGAGGCCAGATTGAGATGGTTTGGACATGTAGAGAGGAGGGATAGTGAGTATATTGGCAGTAGGATGCTGAGGTTGGAACTACCAGGCAGAAGGCCTAGAGGAAGACCAAAGAGACGATTCATGGATGTGGTGAAGGAGGACATGAAGGTAGTTGGTGTAAGAGAAGAAGATGCAGAGGATAGGGTGAGATGGCGACAGATGTTTCTCTGTGGTGACCCCTGAAGGGAACAGCTGAAAAGAAAAGAAGAAGAAGAGGAGGCTGAACAATCCAGAGCAATGGAAAGAGTGGAAAAGAGGTGAAGAAGTGTGTGCAGGCTGGTTGGAATGGTTGGAGAAAAGTGTCCGGTGTGATGTGTGATAGGAAGGTATCGGCAAGAATGAAAGGAAAAGAGCACATCAGAGGGACAGCACATGTAAGACGCTTTGGAGAGAAAGTCCGAGAAGCTAGATTGAGATGGTTTGGACATGTACAGAGGAGGGATAGTGAGTATATTGGTAGTAGGATGCTGAGGTTGTAACTACCAGGCAGAAGGCCTAGAGGAAGACCAAAGAGAAGATTCATGGACGTGGTGAAGGGGAGGACATGAAGGCAGTTGGTGGAAGAGATCCCTCTGAAAATTGAGGGTTGGCACCTTTCTCCCTTTAAATATAGTCAGAAAAATATCTGATTCTAAAAACCGATTTTATCTTTGACAACATCCTTGATGCTAGAATTATCCATTCATTCATCTATTCATTCATGAATTAATTTCTTCATTTGCCACCAATGTTGCAGGGAGGCTAGAGCCTATCCGAACACCTCTCACCCACAGTCAGCTGAGATTATATCCGGCATCCCCCACAACAGTGATGGACAAAGTGTACAGCTAATGGATGGATTCACAAGGTATTGGCTTTTAATATAATTGTCTAGTTTTTTTTTTATTATTTTGTCTTGAGTGTGTGATATTGCTTTTAGAATACATTTTTGTTTATTGTCTTTCTGTTTTTTTTTTGGTTATAAACACTATTATTTTACATTCACATTATCTGACCTATGGATGTAGCAGGGAAGAAAAACTTAGCCAGCTGAGTCATCCTGCACTTAAGTTGCCGTCCTTAGTTATCCTCAGGATGGCTAAGCCAGCCAAGGGCAGTGCTGGATATGCAACAATAACACAATGATAGTGAAGCCTATCTCAACCAAATCTGGGGTAAGGCAGGCTGCACCTTGAACAGCTCCCCAGTCCACTGCTCCTCCCCCACACGCATCCATTCACACTCACACTTACGGGCAATTTGTATTAGCCAGTTAACCTCATGCATATGTCTTTAGACTATGAGAGGAAAAAGCACCTGAAATAAACTGATACAAACACGAAGAGAAAGACCAAACTCCTGAGAACTCCAGGAACTCGTTCACTGAGCACAGAAGTCAAACCTAGGATCTTCTTGCTCCGAGGAGAACATTCTAATCAATACACCACCACACCAGCCAGTCATCACATCCATTTCAGAAAACCTCACAGCCCAAGCAGCCCCTGCCATATTTACAAACCTTCTCAACGTATGTCCATATACAAACCGGATTCCAAAAAAGTTGGGACACTATACACAGTGTGAAGAAAAACTGAATATAATGATGTGGAAGTGCAAAATTTCAATATTTTATTCCGAAAAGAACATAGATGACAGCTCAAAAGTTTAAACTGCGAAAACGTATAATTTTAACCGAAAAATATATTGATCTGATGGAGCTCTGGAACTGTGATCAACTTAATCAACCATTATACAATGAAGAGCCCATGTGGCCCTTTACGCAAACACTCACAATTAAGACAATCAATGGGAACCATTAGAACTGGTCATTGGAAGTGGAAGTCCCAGTACTCCAAGTCAGTGTGGCCCATCATGAGTCCATTCCATTCCTATTCATGGACCATCAACCTTTCCCAGAATCCGAAAGTTTCTTTGGATTCAATGACATGATCCACAAATCTCTATGCAAGACAAAGGAATGTCAGACCAAGTAGACAAAAAAAAAAACTGTCAAGCTCCTCCAAAGTACCTCGTAGTAGCACAGTAGAAGACCCTGACACATCAGCACGCATACTCTACATATTCCTCAGGTGTAGCTAGAGTTCTATGAAGATTTCAGTAAAATCAATGCCAGTGAATTAAACCCCACATACCCTATGACAGTGTCCTTATAAGTTCTTTTCCTTCATGTAACCAAAGTTATTCTCTCCCACTTTCAGAACATCAGGCTGTAGAAGAAAGTGTGCAGAAAGCTTTTTAATAGAGGTACAGTACATTCATCCACCAACAAAGTTTTCCTTTGTGGGCTTTTTCATTGTGTAAATGTGAACATCTCAGGCCATGAATCGGAAAGAATGAATCATGGATAAAAAGTCCCAAATTTAAAATGACCTTTCTATCTTATGGACCTACCACCGAGCTAATTTCCTTTCTATACACACCTATTACCTATTACTATATATAAAGTGTGTGTGTGTGTGTGTGTGTGTGTGTGTGTGTGTGTGTGTGTGTGTGTGTGTGTATACATTTTTTAAAAAAGTTTCTAATATCTATATAAACAGATACAGAATGAATCCTGTCGGTGAGTGATATGTACATTATTATCAATATGATAAACACTAGAATGTGAATGTAGTGCAAATTTTGAGTATATTACAGCAGATGTTGCTATATGGAGGAGATGTACAGTTTAATGGTCACAGGTCGGAATAATTTCCTGTGTCTTTCGGAATAGCATTTAGGTAGTATCAGTCTCTCCCTGAATGTGATGCTATGACTGTTCAGAAGGTTGTGAAGTGGGCGGGATGTATTGCTCATTATTGCCCTTATTTTGACCTTGTAAACAAATAAATGACCAAGCTGGACTTCAACATTGCTTACATACTGGTGTGTATTCATGATTCATGAGAATGATTCACAGAAGTGGTTACTTTAAGGAATGCAATATGCTACAATGCCCTCCATAATTATTGCCATCCCTGGTTAAGATGTTATTAAAAGCTTTAAAATAAATTACTTTTTTTTTTTTTTTTTTTTGCAGAAGCTACTCTTACATCGAAAAATTGTAGAAAAATGTAACTTTCAACTCAAGTAAATTTTAAAGGGAAAACAAAAACCCCCTGTCTAAATAATCATTATTTTTTTTATAATATGCATTTGCCTGAAAGCTGAAGATGGGTCGTCACTGGGACTTTCAGCCAAATAATGACCCCAACCATGCGGCCAAATCTACACAGAAATGGTTTAACAGAGACAGAATCAACCTCCTCCAATGACCATCTCAGTCCCCCATTGAAAACGTGTAGCGTGAGCTGAAGAGGAGAAAAAGAGAGGACCCAGGTCACTGGATGGTTTAGAGAGATTGTGCAGAGAGGAATGGGTGAAGATCCCTCTTTCTGTATTCTCCCATCTTGTGAAATATTATAGGAGATTAGGTTCTGTTTTGTTGGCAAAAGGGGAATGCATAAAGTGTTAATATCAGGTTTTCTAATAATTGTGGCACACATGATTTTTTTATGTAAAAGAATAATTTCTTAATGTGGGATTGTTCCCCCCCCCCACCGAATAAATGCACTTGAATTAAAGATTGGATTTTCCTCTCTTTTTCATTGTGGTCATATAGTATTTAGAAAAGGAATCAATTTATAAGCTAAAGAACACATCTTAACCAGAGGTGCCAATAATTATGAGGGACAGGGTCGAAGAAAGAGAGGCGGGAGGCGTGTCCGTAGGTGGAGAGAGAAGAGGAAAGGCGTGAGTCTAGGACTGAGAGTAGGGACTTTGAATGTTGGAACTATGAAAGGAAAAGATAGAGAGCCGGCTGACATGATGCAGAAGAGGAAGGTGGACATACCGTGTGTTCAGGAGACCAGGTGGAAAGGTAGCAAGGCTAGAAGCTTAGGAACAGGGTTTAAGCTGTTTTTTTATGGTGTGGATGGGAAGAGAAATGGAGTAGGAGTCATCTCTCCAGCCAAGTGCCTAAGTTTTTCTCTCATGTGCTTCGAAGTACTGTTGTATACGCTAAGGCCTTGAAAATGGACCCAAAACGCCCAGGAAGTGTCATGGTCTGTGCTAGTTGGCGGCGTTTATCTCTTTCTCTCTCTCTCTCTCTGAGAGCGCACCTGAATTCACTCAGCCATCAGCGTGCTAGAGGAGCTCCGTGCTCGACACTGTTTTTCCCTCACCACTACGGTGAACACGATTTTCCCGCACCCCAGTACTTGCTTCCCTTCTTCTTTTTCTTTCGGCTGTTCCCTTCAGGGGTCGCCACAGCAAATGATCTGCCTCCATCTCTCCCTATCCTCTGCATCTTCTACTCTTACTCCAACCACCTTCATGTCCGCCTTCACCACATCCATAAATCTTCTCTTTGGTCTTCCTCTGGGCCTTCTGCCTGGTAGTTCCAACCTCAGCATCCTACTACCAATATACAGTGCTTGCTTCCCCTGAGCTCAATAAAAGTCTTTGTTTCATCGTACTTGGTCTCCTGCATTTTTGGGTCCGACTGATATGCTCCCGGCATCACAGGAAGATCATCTAGTGAACGTTTGCGTCTGTGGCTCGCCATTACGTCATTACCGAGTCGACTGTGCGCTACATTAAGAAGTAGGAAGAGAAAATGCATATCAATCAGAACCCAAAATGCAGGAGACCAAATATAAAACAAAGACTTTTATTGAGCTCAGGGGAAGCACTGGGGTGCAGGAAAATCGTGTTCTCCGTAGTGGTGAGGGGAAAAAAAACAGTGTTGAGCACGAAGCTCCTCTAGCACGCTGTTGGCTGAGAGAATTCAGGTGCGCTCTCTGGATTTCGCCTGCGGGTAACAGCTACATCCCTCACCAGTGCATGCAGAAAGAGAGACGAGTTAAACACCGCCAACTATGACAGACCATAACAGGAAGAGTGCAATAAGGCCGTTGTGAAAATGGAAAATGCCTTATCGTTGTGCATTACGGACTGTCATAAAAATACTTTGAGTTTGGACACTAACATGATACGTACTACTGTAAAGCAAAGGCTCTGAAGAGTCCCAATCAAGCACCAGTGTCGCCAGTGATTCTCCTCCTTGACGTGGCTGTGGATTTGTTATTTATAAGGTTTGTTGTACAGTATCTATCTGGCGCAGTAGTGGTCTAGAGGTATAGGGCGCTGGATCGCTGATCCAAAGGTTGGGGGTTCAAGTCCCACTCTCCACAAGGTTAGTGCAGCTCTTAGTGCAGGGTTATCAAAGGCGGGCCATGTATCTCACTGTCTATGGTGAGAGGCATGTAAAAGAACCATTGCTGACATTCGTAAAGAGTAGGCTGCAAAGTCGTCAGCGTGTTTCTGTCCCTTGCTAAAAAGGGTTGTGACAGGAAGGGCATCCGACGTAAAAACCTCTGCCAAATCAAACGTGCAAATCAGATGGTTCGCTGTGGCGACTCCTGAGTAAAAGGGAAAAAGCCGAAAGGAAGACAGACAGTTGTACAGTATCTATCTATCTATATATATATATATATATATATATTTATTTATTGTCATTATAAGGTGTATAATTTATTTATATATTAATACACGTTGCCTGTATGACATTAGCATGCATAGCACACTTTAAAATTAACTTCTATATAAATTTTATATAATATATAGGTGGGTCGGTGTTTTTAAGAAGTGGCAGAAGGCATTTCGTGGTTTTTCGCATATCGTGGAGAGGGCTGGTCCCCATTAATCATGAAATAAGGGGGATTACTGTGTGTGTGTATATATATATATATATATATATACACACACACACACACACACACACCCACACACACATAAACATATATATATATATATATATATATATATATATATATATATATATATATATATATATATATATATATATATAGTTGCTAAAGAGGAAGCTATGATGTACTGAAAACAGTGCATCTTACCACCAAGTAACAGTTCAATCATTAACTGAATCCTCTTTCTTCTCTCTCAAAAGAGAACTTGCATAGCAGTTGGAGCATAGTAAATGTTGTTAATCATTCTCTTGTCAGAACCATGGTCTAATAGAAAAACACCCAATGACAGCCCTTCAGGACCAATGATGAATGCTTGGCCCACTCCAATCCCACAGGAGAGTGATCAATGATCTGCTCTCATTCTACAATAATGAGCACAGGAAGGCCAATCTGAAAGAGAACAGTTACACTTAGAGTGAAGTGAGCTCCTGATTCATGAATAAGAAAGAGTGAAGGAAGGACTGATCAGCAGCGTTATTGATCACTGCTCCCGCTGCTTCCGTAGATAGCAGGCATCAGGAGACAGCTGAGATGCTTCACACACGTCACACCACAGGTAGAAACTGACCATTGTGTTAAAGACACCTTTAACTTGTTAAAAAGGATTCTAATATGTTTCCAAATAATCTGATATCTCAATATATGTGTGTCTATACATGCTTGCATGTGTGTCTGTATCACACACACACACATATATATATATATATATATATATATATATATATATATATATATATATATATATATATATATATATATATATATATATATATATACATATACACACACACACACACACGGGAGGCTGGCACCCTTTCCACCCTACTCTTGGTGAAGTCAGCTGGTACCCTGAACAGCTTGTCTGACTACAGCAGGATCAATACAGACACAGCCATTCACACCCACACCTGAGAATATAATCAGCCTAATGTGTATGTCTTTGGACTGTTAGAGGAAACCAGAGAATGTGGATGAAACCCATGCAAGTACAGGCAGGATGTGCCAACTCCAAACAGAAGTGCTGGGCATTGGGCTTGATCCCAAAACCTTCTTGCTGTGAGGTTTGAGGCTGAAGTGGAAACTGCTATGCCACCTTGCCACCTCTTACAATTCCTATATAATGTACTGTACTAGTATATTCATACATTATATTCTGTAGAGAATGGAGAAGCATATTTTTCATTTGAGTGAACACCGTTTGCCTTCATTAATGGTCCTGATATGCGAGCAAGCCTTCTCAATTGCTATCCTACTAGCAACACATCTCACATTTTCTAACTTGCTCTGGAACTAATGTGCTAAAATTAAAGAAAAAAAGAAAGGCTGGGGGGGGGGGGGCGGGGATGTCGCTCAGGGCAGGATGGCCAGCAAAGGTCTAAGCCAAGGCAACAAGTGCCTTTGGGAGCTAATGGGATTTTCAGGGGCTTGCATTGATCTTCTGCATGCCTACTCAGGCAGTTCTTTTGCAGCCGTCCGGCACACTTCGGCCCCCCAGATTTGGCGGATACCCACAGAGCGTATTCCTTACACACACACACACACACACACACACACACACACACACACACACACACACACACACACACACACTCAGAAGCAGCTTCTGAAGGTGACAAAGAAAATGCCATTAAAATTGAGTTCTGAACTGTGTACGGAGACTGTTACTCTGCTAACAATTTCCAAGGTTTGATGGCAACATCTCCATGGGAAAAAGCTTATTTTATAAGCCTTGATTCATGTATTATTATGCAACTATGTTCACTTGCATCATTATCTGAGTCAGAATTCAAACTGAAATTTTTTTTTTTTTTTCCTGGGGAACCATTTGTCAAGACAAACATTAAATAGAGCTCCAGCTCAGATTAAGCCATTTTCACATTGAGAATGTCACGATGTCATGAATTCATTCAAAATAATTCAACTCTTACTCCTTACTCATACTGCAAATATCATTCATATATGAAATGGAGGAATTAGTTATTAATGCAGAATTTTCATTTAGAATAATGATAATTGAAATGTCAAATTATTAAAAAAGACACGGTCAATGTACAAAGTATTATATTTGTGTTATGATATATGTTATGTAATATTTTATATGAAGGGTTTCTTTTAAAATCTTTGCACCAAACACGTGAGTGCATGAAATTTTGGACTACAGTATATCTACAGACATTACTTGTCCTTGTTTGTTGTTCTCTATTACTGTATCAGAAGTAGCCACTTGTTCAGTCATCTCTACGGTCATCTATGTTACAATACGTACTGTATACTGACAAATGAGTGCTTACTCTTCAGTGAGGAGCTCCTTTGTGTTTCAAACAGCTAGAACACACAGAGACAGAGGGAATGAGAGTGAGCGCTCCAGGGCTTGATTTGAGGGTGGGCAAAATTGACAGCAAGCTTTGAGTCTTTGGGATGAGGAGAGAGGAGGGGAAAGGGGGCCAGAGCTCTGTCAGGCAATCTTCAAGTGGCAAAGCTTTTCAAAGCTTTGTTATCCACTTTGTGTCGCCCTTCTGACCTTAGAATGGACGCGCTTAGCCCTTCAAGGAAATGGAGAGGGGTCTCGGGCATGCTGTATTGTAGTGCAGGGGAAGCAGGGTTCAAACGCACATGACCAGCATTCCCCAAGGAACGGTAAGGGTGAAGACCCAGCACAAAGGTGAACCAGGAGATTCGTCATCGGACACACGAGAGGAGCAGAGATGTGGAGAGATTTAATGTCCACAGATGACCTCCTTGTTTGGCAAGGCTGTAATACACAGTGCCTATTCTCTCTTTGTCTTACTTTCCTTTTAAGGCCAAATCCTGCCTTCAATTGTGTTCTGTCCGAACAACGTCAACGCTTTTGAGAACTGCACCTGCATTTTTGGGAGCAAATGTTTTGCTGTGCATATTTGTGACATTATTTGTGGAAGGACGGATAGTGCTTAATTTGCACATAGTTCCAGATTTCTTCCGCAGTCTATATGAAGGAAATCTTCGGATTTTTGGTGTAAGAAGTCCAAATAACAACAACAACAACAACAACAACACAAGACACATGTCTCCTTATGTGATATATTACAGCTGACAGTTTTTCAGATTTCATCATCATTCGTTCATTTTCTGTAACCGCTTAATCCTAATTAGGGTCACAAGGAGGCCGGCGTCCATCCCACTTGACTCCGGGCGAGGGCAGAGTACACCTTCACAGGGCGGAAACACACCGACGGCTTTGCATCTACTCTTGTCGAAAGTCAGCAATGGTTCTTTTACATGAACCTCACACCATAGACAGTGAGGCACATGGCCGGCCTATGATAACCCAGTTAGCTGCACTGGGGGGTGGGGGTGGGGTGGGGGGGGGTGGGGGCATCATAAAACTGTAAATCTGTACATGAGGCATTTTTTTCAACAATCAATGAGATTTTACAAATATATTATTTATATCAAGTATATTTCGTATACAATATTATATACTATATTATAATATATATTCTATATTGAGAATTCCTGACAGTGGGATAACCGATGCACACATCTACATCCCATCCAATAAACTGACCTCTGTATTCATATTCATTCATTTTATAAGCTGCTCAATCCTAATTAGGGTTGCAGGGAGGCTGGTGTCCATCTCAGCTGACTCTGGACAATCCATGGTGTTCTCGCTCATGAGGCCATTGCTGGGCCAACACTCACACAACCAATCACACTCACTTTCACACCTATGGGTGATTTAGAACAACCAATGAGCATACTGCATATGTTTTTTGGACTGCGGGAGGAAACCACAGTATCCAGAGGAAACCGAAATAAACACAAGAGGAACATGCAAACTTCACACAAAAACACCTGAACTCAGGAATCGAACCCAGGTCTTACTGCTGTGAGGTAAACGTACTGACCACTACACCACTGTGATGCCTCTGTATGTGTAATGTTTTTATTGTTACATTGGTTTTGGAACATTCATTCATTTTCTGAATTGCTTAATCCTAATTCGGGTCGCAGGAAGGCTGGCGCCTATCTTAGCCGACTTGGGGTAAAGGCATGGTGGTTTTGAAGCAATGAGATTTTTTAAATTTCACCCAAATTGGTCAAATTTGATTAGTTTATCTCTAAGTTGTCTGGATACAACAGCAAAACATACCTTGATAGTTTAATTTTTTTTCATTTAATTAAGTTGATTAATTGATTTCAGGATAGAAAAGATCTGACATGAAGAGTTTGTGGTGGAATGGTGGTGTATTGTCCGCCTCACAGCAAGAAAGTCCTGGATTCGAGTCCTGGGCTTGGCGAATTCGTTTCTGTGTGGAGTTTGCATGTATTCCCTGTGTTTTCGTGGGTTTCCTCCAAGTACTTTGGAGTCATCATACAGTCCAAAGACACGCCTATTAGGCTAACTATCTGTTCTAAGTTGCCCTTCGGTGTGAATGTGAATAGTTGTGTGTGTGTGTTGTCTTGTGATGAACTGATGAGCTGCTCAGGGTGTACCCTACCTTCACCCAGTGTCAGCTGAGACAGGTTCCAGTTACCGAGTGACCCGAGTAGAATTCTCACAAATGAATGAATGAATGGAAGATACGACAGCTTTTCATAGTTTTCTAATCCATGCTTTATAGCAATACTGTACAAACTAATATCCTAAAGATGGTGTCTTTCTGTCACTAGTAGACAGAATATAATAAATAAAATATTATTTAAAATAAAATAAAATATATTTTGAGGAAATTTATAACTGTTTTCTGATCAGATTTGGTTTTAAAAAATTGTTTAATTATTTGTCATGAAATACATTAATTCATTTTCTGAACCACTTAATCCTAATTGTGGTCGTAGAGAGGCTGGCGCCCATCTCAGCCGACTCTGGCCAAGGGCAGAGTACATCGTAGACAGCTCGCCAGGCTATGGCAGGAGAGAAACACGCTGACGGCCATATAGGCTACTGGTTGCGAAAATCAGCGATAGTTCTTTTACGTGCCTCACACCATAGACAGTGAATGTCATCAAATTATTATTTATCAATTTATTTTGCCACCATTTGTAATATCTATAAAAAATAAATATTCAGCAAATCTTTCACGTAGAGGGTAACTGCTCAAAAATAAACTACTTCAACATTGCTTGAAGATATCCATGCAAATTATGACAAGTATCCAGGACAGAAAATATTGCCTTTTAATTGGCACATAAATAATTCCAGCACTGCGATGGCCTGGTGAGCCTTATACGGTGTACCCTGCTCTCACCCTGAGTAAACTGATATGGGTGCTACCCTTCCCGCGACCCGAATTTGGATTAAGCGGTTCAGCAAATGAATGAATAGATATAACATAATTCCAATGGTATGAACTCTGAATAAGTTGTGATGTTCTGATTAAGAGTTTGAAACATGTATACAGTGATCCCTCGCTACTTCGTGCTTCAGTTTCTGCAGCTTCAGTGCATCGCGGGTTTTTTCCCAAAATATTCATTGAAAAATAAAAAAATAAGGAAATTAAGAAAAAAATAGGGGAAAAGTTAAGGAAAATTCCGCAAAACAAGGTCAATTATGAAAAAAAAAAACCCCACCAAGCAAACAAAAACAAAAAACAACCCAAAACCCCCCAACAAAACTATTTACATTTTTACGTGAGGTGCGCATCCGTGTGTGTGTGTGTGTGTATTTATATTTTATTTACATCTTACGCATTCTTTTTGAATGTTTAATTGTTATTATAAGCATTTATAGCATTGAATATGTATTTATTGATATTATATACACATATACATGTACGTATACGTCAGTCGGGGGGGGGGGGGGTCGATCCTACTTTGTGGAAATCGGCGGTCACGGTCCCCATTAACGTCAAAAAGTGAGGGATCCCTGTATAAATATTTAACATGCAATATAGTAAACTGGGAAGAATCTTGCCGTATGGCTGTATTTAGCCAGAACAGCGCCACTGCTGATTACCTACGCTCATAGTTGTAAGTCATGATTGGACAGAAGCAGTAGTGACACAACTTTCATTATACATTGAGCAGGAGCAAAGCAAGATACAAATTTGCAAATGTGCTACAGAGGAAAATTCCAAATCCAATAGTTCTAAACCTGACTAATTCTTAGAATCTTGTGATTCTTTTTTGACTTAACCTTTGCTTTCAGATATGTGCATTTTGTCTCTGGCGTGGCTGTGAGTGAATACAAAATGCAATTAAAAGACACTGGCTTCTCTTACGCTGTCCCAGACACTTTCACTTGAGGCTTAATCTAAACCCCCAGCTCTCAGACCTTTGTGCAATCCAGGACACACGGCTTCTATTCACACCGCTTCATCCCGCTCCTTTGTGTTCTTAATCGTTCCTTGGTATTAAGCAGTGTTGGCAGCCCAATCCCCTTACTAACACTCAGCCATGGCGCTTTGTTATGGGTAGGTCTCATCCCCTCTGTCGCCTCCAGCACTGGAGCCACACACTATCCCTCTGTTGTCTTTCTCTTGCCTTCGAGGCCCATGTTCCTTCACGTGCCAGTTGTGTACCAGCACACTCTGACATGGGGATCCAATACTGAACCGAACAAAATCTCCGAAAATGACAAATTACTAATGACAAATAGGTCAGTTTCAGCAAAGGGTTGCACAAATCTTAAAGAACAAGTATGCATATGTTTTTCATGAATACAGTACTATGTAAATAGACTGGACATAAATAACACTGTATAAAATATTCAGTGATATCTCTAACTGATTTGAAAGGCCAATTCACACCACTTTCCTGCTTTCGTTACGAGAAGGCTGGTACCTATCCCAGCCGACACTGGTCGAGTGTGAAATACACCTTGAGCAGCTCACCAGACCATCACAGGGCAAAACATACAAACAGCCATTCACACTAACACCTAGGGGTGGTTTGACGCAGCCAAGGTGCCTAATATGAATGTTTTTGGACTTTGAGAGAAATTTGGCCATTGCGTCGGCATAACATCAAAACATGTTTCTTTCAGAATGCAGTTTTAAACTTATAGTGGATCATAAATAAACATTTCTTGGAGGTATCTGTATAATCATTTCTGGTTACATACAAAGAAATGTTTATTAATCATTAAAAATTTTAATTATTAGCAGATTATTAGTATTGTTTGTGACTACTACTTTGAAATACAGTCGGCCCTCTACTTACGTACTTACGAACACCTCTGAATACGAAAACGCCAAGTTACGAAAAACATTTTCCTAAATTTTTGTCCTCTATATACGAAACAACCTCTTCTTACGAAAAGCGCCAAGCGCGCCATTCAAAAATTCAAACAATGCACGAGTTGCTCTCTCGTTGGCTCTCTCCCAAGATCCCGCCCCGCTGGCCTCCCATTGGCCAGGAGGAGGTGAACTGTACCCTTTCCTGTACCCATACTTCCTGTTTGTCACACGCGCGAAGAAGAGTTGAACAGGACTGTTGGCTCGTGAGTTTTTTTTGAGAGTGATCATTGCAGCGTTATATTTTGTTATCCATCATGGACCCAAAGAAAGTGATTCTCGGTGACACCGAAAAGAAGAAGCGGGCTCCGTTATCGATCGAAGTAAGGAGAAGCAGGAGATAATAAAAAGATACGAACGTGGGATGCAGTTGAGTGAAATCGCAAAGGAGTACGGCCGAAACCCCTCTACAATCGGGACGATATTGAAGCAGAAGGAGGTGTTAAAAGCGGAGATACAGTGACGGAGGCGATTATTTCGGAAAAAGCAACCGCTATATTTAAGGACCTCGTGAAGGAGGGTGGGGATGAGGGTTCTTCAGACCAGTAACCCCCGGACTTTAAAGCGTTGCATGGGTGGTTCAAGAGATTTAAAAAAAGGTAAATGATTTTCTTTTACTTTTATCACAAATTTCATACAAAATTGGTGCACTTTTATAATTTTTAAAGGGTTTATGGGGTAGTATTGGGAGCCTTGGAACGAATCACGCGTTTTACATGTAAAATGCACCTCTACTTACGAAAACTCCAAGCTACGAAAAAGGCTCTGGCACGGATTAATTTCATAAGTAGAGGGCCGACTGTACTGCTTTTCAATGTTTTGTTTTCTTAGTTCTATTAGGTACAAAATTACGATTATTATAATGTTATGTGTGAGTAGTATGACTCACATCGTCAAATAATAAAACCAGGATAATTCCTCATGTACTGTGCATTACAGCACTACTAATTTATGTTAACCCATTCATGTTTTTCAGGAATTGTTAATCTCATCACATAAGAAACAGAGAATAGTGTAAAGGCCATTAAAAGAATTTTCTTCTTTCTTTGTTTTTATTTCTCTCTGTCTGAGTGCTGCATGACACTGTTCTGATCCGGACAAACAAATGCAAATCACTCTCAAAACTTTGTATAATGTAACTTGGACCGGTTTTAGAATTGCAGCTGAATGGCTTTTTTTTTTTTTTTTTGGGGTGGGTATCTTAATTAATCTAAGTGTAGAGGCAGTCGGCCCACTTGGAATTTTTTCACTTCTTTCTCCAGCCGAAAGGAAAGAAAAGGATCAAGACCCCCTTTTTGTCCAGCGAAAGGTCCGCCTCATTCCACTATGTATGTTAACATTACACAGTTTTATACCCTCTGGGTGAAGGGAATCGATCACATTATCTTAGCTCGGACTCATGTTCTGCTTAGATAAAATATGTAATAAAGTAAAAGATTAATTTGAGGGACTTGAAGGATGTCGGGAAATAGTTCCTGTTATTTCAAGCCTACACGTTTTAAGCAGCTTCCAAAACCTGGTACTAGAGTTGTCAGGTGCTTGGCTAACTAGACAGAACAATAGGGAGAGGAGAAGCAGAAGGCTAGAGATGAATGCTTTGGGTAAATCAGTAATGGAGCTAAAGGGCATACGCCTGTGGGGAATTTGCTGGCTTATAAAAGAGCTTTAAGAGGCCCTCATTCATATGGACCCAAAGAGATTTGAATTGCCCCCTTCACAATCACTTGAAAGACTGAGCTCAGGGTGTTCCGAAACAAAGTGGAAATCACGCTGCCTTTCAATGGTTCTAATAAGCTTTTAACTATTTTACATTATGGCGGTACCCTCTTCTTCTCCTCTCCACAAGGCATTGTTTGGCCGTGCAGCAGGCCAGTCGAAATGTCTGATTTATACTTTTCTTCATGGTGAATTTAAACCAAAAAAAAAAAAAAAAAAAAAAGCTGAAAAAGAAATGAATGCGAGGCATTCACTGGTCATAGGCTTGAATTGAAAAAGTGAGAAAACTAAATCTATTTTAACGTTCTGTATAAAATTTAAACACTGCATCTCGGTAAGTCCCTGCCAGTGCATGCTTTGTATAGATAATGAACTTTTGAAGTGGCGATGTTTTTACTATGTCTGATGACATCACTCTATGAAATGATAATTTGGGAAAATATGTTTTATGGCACCAAATAAACAATTTCTTAAGTATTCCGGTGACTTCATGGCTATGATTAATTGAACTGTAGGCAGCATCTTGGCTGCCATGGCTATTTTTACTGCACTGGCAACGGCTGCCATGTGCAGGCTTCAAGGGTCATGAGTTCATCAGCAGCCTGCCTGCACCGTCCACTTTAGTTCAGTTAGGGCTGAGTGGTGTGTGTGTGTGTGTGTGTGTGTGTGTGTGTGTGTGTGTGTGTGTGTGAAGGGGCCGCACAGCCAGAGCCATCGTCCTCTGGATGACACCCTGAAATTTGGGGAACCCTTGTCAGTGTGGACACTAAGAATTTCATGGTAATTGTTGAAGACAAGGAGGAGGGCTTGACCTTCTTTGCCCTGATTAAGTTCTCATGAAAAAAAAGTCATGGCCTGGACACAGTGATGACCCAGACAGTAAAACTGAGATGAGTCCTATGACGATGAAGAGGCAGCAGGCACTAGTGCGAGCAGACCTCCTGCACTGAGATCAGTGTTTGCGCACTTATTTCATGTCAGAAAAACACTGAGTATTCGTAATAAAACTTTACAGAGTATATTAAAAAATACACACAAATCCACTAATTACTGAATAACCTGCTGCATGCAGAGAAACTTACAATGCACAACAAAACAAACTAAGTGTCCATACAGACATCGTCAAACCCAAAACTCACATTAATAATTATATAGTAATCAGTTGCGTACACTTTTCCCCCAGATAGGGAGGGATCAGGGTGCTTCGCGAGCCTCCAGGGTGTACTCTGCCTTCGCTCGGAGTCGGCTGAGATGGTCGCCAGCCTCCCCAAGCGGTTCAGAAAATGAATGAATGAAGTTAGGGCTCCAAGATCCACTGTCAGCAGGGTGTCACTGCCCCCCCACCACACACACACACACACACACACACACACACAGCTAACTGGGTTATCAAAGGCCGGCCGTCTCTCTTACTGTCTGTGCTGAGAGAACCACTGCTGACTTTTGCTTGCATAGCTGCATAGCCGTCAGTGTGTTTCTGCCCTGCAATGGCCTGGGGAACTGTCCAGGATGTACTCTGCCCTTTCCCAGAGTTGGCTGAGATGGGCGCCAGCATCCCTGTGACTCTAATTAGGATTAATTGGTTTAGTGAATGAATGCATTAATTTCTTATTGCAGTGAAATACTGTATATATTTTTTCTGTCAGAGTAAAATGATCTTATATATTTTTTTCACACGATGCTTACATCACACTCACGCTCACTCTTTTTGTCAACCAATAATTAACAAGCACCAATATACAGCGGTGTAAAAAAAAAAAAAAAAAAGAAAAAAAAAGTGTTTTATTAATTTTTTGCATGTTTCTCAGCCCTAAATGTTTCAGATCATCAAACAAATTTAAATATGAGACATGGACAATAAAAAAAAAGATAAGACAAAAGTTTGGATTTTTTTCCTCCCATAATATAAAATAAAAACCTTCATTTAAAACTGCATTTTGTGTTTACTTGTTGTATCAACCATTTCATTGAAAGAGCACATCTTGTTAATTCTTGGTTGATGTTATATTTAAACTTGTTTGATGATCTGAAACATTTGGGCGTGACAAATGTGCAAAAAACTTCACAAATCAGGACAGGAAAGCACGTTTTCAAACCACTGCATTATCTATCACATTATCATTTCTCACTCATTCACCGAACCACTTTAATCCTACTAGAGTCGCAGAAATGCCGGAGTCTATCTCAGCCTACACTGGGTGAAGGCACAGGACACCATGAACAGCTCGGAAGTTCATCCATTGCAGGGCAATACACACATAACAATTCACACTCACACCTAGGGGGCAATTTGGAACAGCCGGTTAGCTTCATCTACATGTCTTTAAACTGTGCGAATAAATACCTGGATAAAACTCATGCGGGCATGGGGAGAACATGCAAACTCATACAGAAACACCAAAACCAGGACTCCAACCCAGAACCTTCTTGCTGTGAAGCGAACGTGTAACCACTACACCACCATGCCACCTTATCACATATTATAAAATGAAAACTTTCAGGTCATTGCAATATGTTTTCATGTTATTTTGACATTCTTTATTGCAAAAACATATTGTTATATTGTAAACAATTCATGTAACAAAATAAATATTATACTGTTTATGTATATTATATTGTTATAACCTGATAAGTTTGTATGTTAAAATAACATGGAGACATATTGTTAAAATATTCATGTTATAATGTGATAAATATCATACAGTATTACAATAATGGGCCAAGGACAGACCCTTGAGGTACCCCACATACAACTGGCTCTTTCATAGAAATGTAACTTCTGATTTTGATTGTTTGAGATCTCTCTGTAAGAGGGCAGTGGTGGCCTAGTGGTATAGGGTGCTGGATTGCTGATACTAGGGTTGGGGGTTCAAGTCCCACTCTCCACAAGGTTTTCACTGTCCCCTCAGTGCAGCTAACTGTGTTATCAAAGGCCGGCCATGTCTCTCACTGTCTATGGTGAGGCATGTAAAAGAACCATTGCTGACTTTCGTAAAAGAGTAGCTGCAAAGCCGTCGGCGTGTTTCTGTCCCTTGCTAAAGGGTTGTATCAGGAAGGGCATCTGATCTAAAAAAAAAAAACCTATACCAAATCAAATGTGCGAATCATTCGCTGTGGCGACCCCTGTTAAAGGGAAACGCTGAAAGGAAAAGAAGAAGGAAATGTTCTTGTGTGATAATTTTGCATGTCTAAATATCATGAAGGGGGTACGGTGGCATAGTGGTTAGCACATCTGCCTCACAGCAAGAAGGTAATGAGGTTTAATTCCCAGCTCGGGTATTTCTGTGTGGAGTTTGTCCAACAGTTCAAAACATGCACAGTAGGTTAAGTGGCTGTTGCAAATCATCCATAGGCATGAGTGTGAGTATGATTAGCTGTGTACGTGTTGTACCTGCGATGGCCTGGTGAGCTGTCCAGTGTGTACACCTCCATTGCCCAGAGTCAGCTGAGATGGGCACCAGCCTCTCCGCGACCCTAATTAGGGTTAAGCAGTTCAGACAATAAATGAATATCAAAATTATATTGTGTTAAAGTGAAATATTTGATGTTATAACTATCTTTTGTTTTCCTGAGTGGTGGCAGTATGAGAAGGCATGCATTTTAATTTGTGAGGGGTGTGCCATTCTGTTTTTTCAAAGAGTAAAAATCCATTGGCTCTTGTAAGTAACTCGTGTTTCTTCAGTTTAGATATAGTGAGCCTATTAATGGCCCTTTTTAAGGCAATGAAGAATCAATCAGGTGGCTCTTTCTATGTCTGTAATTATAGGTTACCAGAGACCATTGCAGAGGAAAGCCATGCATCAGTCTTGTTGCTCTTGGTGTCAGTACAGGTGCAGAGCCACTGCAATGTAGAGAGAGAAGGGGGAAAGGTTATCTTGTGTTCCAAAGATAGATAGAAAGAGAGGAGGGGGGAAAAAAATCACATCTGTTTGTCCAAAGCACAGGCTTGGATTGAATTTCTCTGATTTTTATCAGCTGTCTTGAAGGAACTTCCTCTCCAGAGTGGGGACTGGGGCAAAATAAAAAGGCCATCTATTTACAGGGGGATCTAAAATGTCCACTATAGTGTTCATATGGGCATCTGCATGGCTACCTTTTTGATTGACACTTTCCTGCCATGTTGAGCACTGGGGTATCTGTTTGTCCTCTTGGCCCGGGAGAAAGGTAGTTCTGGAGGGGGACATATCGGTCGGAGGTGACCATGCATAGCGATTCAGGTAGAGGGTGCGCCACCTTTGTCAGGAGTCCTGCTGTCGGAGCCACTCCAGTCTAATGACGCGCCACTTAACATGCTCCATAGCAATTGTAACCTACTGCCAGCCACTTTAAAACCACTTCTGAGGAGCATCCATTTCAAGCACAGACACACACACACACACACACACACACACACACACACACACACACACACACACACACACACACAAACGTTTGTCTTATGGTACTTACACAACCTGCACATCATGACTGGCGTGAGACCTCTTGTTGATAACAGTCTGGATGGCTCTTTTACATATTTGTTGTTATTTTCTTCCAAAAAGTCCTGAAATGCTGCTTTGTCTAAATACAATATAAATATCCACCGTGTGATGGTCTAGTCCAAATGCCTCTGAGCCCTGAGAAGTCAATGATGCTTCTTGATATAGTTAACATAAGGCTTCCTTTTGCACAGCAATGTTTGAGGATATTTGGGTGTTACTCTGTATTGTAGTTCTTGACAAAGTAGTCTTGAGCCTATGTGATTCTTAGTTATAGAACACTGATGGGACTTTATTCAAGATTAGCTGCATAGCTATCAGCATGCTTCTGCTCTGCGATGGCCTGCCAAGCTGTCCAGAGTGTTCTCTGCCCTCGCCCAGAGTGGGCTGAGATGGGCACCAGCCTCCCTTCATCATTCATTTTCTGTAACCACTCGACTCTAATTAGGATTAAGCGGTCTCAGGACAGCCGACTCAGGGCAAGGGCAGAGTACACCCGGGACAGCTCACCAGGCCATCGCAGGGCCATCGCAAGGCAGAAACACGCTGACGGCTTTGCAGCCTACTCTTTACGGAAGTCAGCAATGGTTCTTTTACATGAACCTCTCACCACAGACAGTGAGAGACATGGCCGGCTTTTGATAACCCAGTTAGCTGCACTGGGGGGACAGTGACAACCTTGTGGAGAGTGGGACTCGAACCCCCAACCTTAGGATCAGTGATTCAGCGCCCTATACCACCAGGCCACCGCTGCCCACTTTCCCAGTATACAGGTATACCTCACCCAACGTTGTTAATTGGTTCCAGGAGAGACGACCTAAGTCGAAAAACGACTTAAATCGAATTAGCTTGTCTCTATGCTAGCCAAGGCTAAGCTACACCAAATTTACTTGTCTAGACTAAACAGAAAATAACCATTCCTAGTTCTGTACTTTATTCATGAATGCAATTTTCAATATGGTTAATAATGTTGCACCTGGAGCATATGCATCAGACCCAAAGATGCAGGAGACCATGTAAAAAGATTCAACGATTTTATTTTCCCTTTGGAAAATCTAAATCACTGGAAATAATTAACCGATAAAAACTGGTCGAGCACGAAGCAGGATACCAGGAGTCAGAGAGATAGCAGGGAAATGGAATCACTGGGAAGGACAATCTTCTGCCGTCGGAGGGGAGCGCGCCGCTCCTATTTATAGCTCGCTGATTGCAGATTTCTGAATGGAAACAGGTGCGCTCCCTGGATCTCGCCTGCAGGTAGCAGCCACGCCCCTCGCCAGTGCTTGCAATGAATGAAGAGAGCGTTAACGCCTCCAGCCAGCACAGACCATAACAAATAAGATCTATTTTATTCAACTTTAGTTGTTAAATTTTATTTTTATAAATTTTTTTAATTTTTCTATAGATTTTTGAAAACCGACGTATAATCGAGAACGACTTAACTTGAAACGACTTAAGCTGAGGTATACCTGGATTAACAAATTAAATTACCGTAAGTTGATAAAAGAAACACAAAATATTTTGGATTTGTACGATCTGCAATGAAATGCAAGTTTAGAAATTACAGGAGTTGTTTTTTTTTCCATTGATTTTTTTCATTTATTTGCATTTTTATACTGTATTATACTATATACTATATTTTCTTACTTATTATTATTACTATTATACTATATACTATATTATACCATATACTATATTTTCTAAGTTGGGGTTGTAATTAATGCTACATGTGCATTATAGATAACCTTACATTTAGACTTTGCAAATAAAAGGCAGTTTTACTTCTTTGACTAAAAAGTACTGTATATACAAATGTCCCTACAAGGTCAAAACTGTAAGATACTATATTCCCACCATTATGTCTACGAACAATACAATTCGCCTAACTTTAGAAATTAAATCAGCTAAAAGCAAAATTTACATTTTTACTGAAAGACTCGAGAAATGTCATTCAAACTCTTAATCATTGCAGGAGTATTCATCATTCATTCCTTTCCTGAGCTGTTTAATCGTAATTAGGGTTACAGGGAGGCTGGTGCCCATCTCAGTCGATTCTGGGCGAGCGGAGAGTACACCCTGGACAACTCGCCAGGCCATCACAGGGCAGAAATACGCTGACGGCTATGCAGCTACTCATGATGAAAGTCAGAAATACAGTACAGTAGTTCTTTTACATGAACCTCTCACGACACATAGAGAGAGACGTGACTCTTTCATTGAAGTTAGCTGCACTGGGGGGGACAACGGAGTAGTTTGTTCAAGAAAAGAAAACACTCAACACACACAAAACCATACTAATAGATCCCTTTTCCTTTTCTTTACACTCAATAGCTTACCTATAAATGGGAATACACAATGCATGGGAGGTTGTACAAAGAAAAAGTTGCACTATTGAAATGCATGTGTGTGAGAGTTTGGAGGCGGGGGCTGGCTGGAGGTGTGTGTCAGAGGCTTTCCATTACAAATGAAGACAAGGTATCTTTACATACTGCAGGCAGCCACCCGGAACAGGCTACCTTCAGGCAAGTGCCCTATGTGTCTTTGTCTGCCTCATGTTCTAAAGTGGATATTTTTAAGCCTTAAACCAGAGGGCTGGCCTCTTCCTCAGGTTATAGATGACATATGTCTAATCTGCGACACAGGAACATCTGCACTCACACTACAGGTGGATGTGCTTCTCAAGTGACTGAACCAGTGATGCAGCCAGTAGAGCAGTGCATTACGGTGTAACTAAAGAATGACAAGATACACATAACCAAATTACATTGCTTGGTGAAGTGATATTTGAGGAACAGGAATTTTTTTTACATTTCAATTCCTACATAAAATCATTAATCACCACAAAACTGCAAAGATTTAAAATGACACAAAACATTTAATAATCTGATCTAACCTTTTTTTTTTTTTTTCATTGTGCCCCCATACACAATTAAGAAAGCTGCCCCCCCCCCCTTATAATCTTACTCCATTGCAGTCTGAAGGAAAGTTTTGTTTTAAAATGAGATCTATGTGTATTTTATTAAATTAAAAAAACTGTGTGGATTTCTGGTTTTAGTTTTGACAGATTTATTGTAATGTTTGTGGTTGTTGCATGACGGACTGCAGAATCACATGACATAAAAAATGTGGGTTGAAAAAAAAAAGTGAAATAGATTTTATTCAAAAACATTTATATGTACAGTATTGGTCCTAATATCTACTGTGATAATCACTTGTATGTGGCTTTCCCCAATCTAACAATATTTGCTTTTTTTATTCATTTGCAAATCAAAAAATAAACAACAACACCTCCTCTGATTAGCATCCCAAACACTTGCAAAATGGAGAGAGCGCAGTATGCTTAAGGCCAATCAATCATCTAAACATGGGGTATCCACCTTCAGCTCAGAGCAAGGTGTAAAACACTAATTGACTCATTTCCACCTTCACTCACACACAGACACAGCAAGTGAGGACAATGTAATCTCAACTGCCTATGTTGAAGAATGCAGATTAGGGAAGACACATGGAAAAGGAGGAGGAAGCTTCTGCCATCACATTGAAGGGGTCTTTACTCAGCATTCCTGGCACACTGTGGTTCCACTGCATGGTCAAGAGAGCATACAAAAAAGGTTGCTATATCGTAAAACTGAGTGTAGGAGGGTTGTGAAGGAAGGAGGACTTGAGATGAGGGTGGCTTTAGTTCTATCACACAAAGAATTTAAAGTGGGTGTACAAATTGAGAACAATGTTAAGGAATTTACAATGAGATCAGTACTGTTCTATTGTGTAGACTGAAAGAACAGATTAAAACCCCCTGTAACGATACAGTTCGGATCTCAGGAATGAGAATTCTGGAAAGGATGTATGTCATCAGTTGTTGATTTACTGTTATGAACTTAATTTTTTTTTTTTCTAGTTTACTGTAAAATCTTTTTTTGTTGTTCGTTTAATTGCAATGCATCATTTAAAAATTGTAATACATTTCAAAATAATTCATTTCTGATGCAATGCCAAATAGTTTGGGTCAGCTATATCCACAAATAGACTTGAAATAATCCTTTATTTCCCCAACAGGTCATTAGTCACCTTAATCACTCTGCACTGCTGTCAGAAGTTCTTTCGGGTTTCCTCAGGAGTCCAGGCGTGAAGCTTTCTGTTTGGATGCTAAGGGGAAGGATTGCACTGATCTGAAGGTGCATTTTGTGCAGGGCAGATCTAGGGAGTTGACAGCGCTCATCCACTAATCCGTGTTAAAGATAAGCCCAAGGAATTAGGTTCAAAAAGATTCTAGGCATGCCACTGTTTTTTCTATTATCCTTCTTCTTTTCCTTTCAGCTGTTCCCCTCAGGGGTCGCCACAGCAAATCATCTGCCTCCATTTCACCCTGTCCTCTGCATCTTCTTCTATTATGCCAACGACCTTCATGTCTTCCTTCACCACATCCTTTCTCTAGGCCTTCTGCCGGGTAGGTCCAACCTCAGCATCCTACTACCAATATATTGACTATCCCTCCTCTGTACATGTCCAAACCATCTCAATCTAGCCTCTCTGAATTTGTCTCCAAAACGTCTTACATGTGCTGTCCCTCTGATGTGCTCATTCCTGATCCTATCCATCCTCGTTTCTCCCAAAGAGAACCTCAACATTTTCATCTCTGCTACCTCCAGCTCTGCCTCCTGTCTTTTCCTTGGTGCCACTGTTTCTAAACCATACAACATCGCTGGCCTCATCACCGTCTTGTAAACTTTTTCCTTTCATTCTTGCCGATACCCTCCTATCACACATCACCCCGGACACTTTTCTCCAACCATTTCAACTTGCCTGCACACACTGTACTTAAAATCCTCCACCTTCCTTATCTTTGCTCCCTGTAAGCTCACTGTTCCTCTTGGGTCCTTGTCGTTCACACACATGTATTCTGTTTTACTGAGGCTAACCTTCATTCCTCTCCTTTCCAGGGCATATCTCCACCTCTCTAGATTTTCCTGCACTTGTTGTCTGCTCTCACCACAGATCATAATGCCATCTGGAAACATCATAGTCCATGGAGATTCTTGTCTAACCTTGTCTGTCAGCCTGTCCATCACCATAGCAAACAAGAAGGGGCTCAGAGCTGACCCTTGATGCAGTTCCACCTCCACCTTGAACTCTTCTGTCACACCGACAGCACACCTCACCACTGTCTTACATCTCTCATATATGTCCTGCACCACTCTAACATACTTCTCTGCCACTCCAGACTTCCTCATGCAATACCACAGTTCCTCTCTCGGCATCCTGTCATATGCTTTCTCCAGATCCACAGAGGCACAATGCAGCTCCTTCTGACCTTCTCTGTACTTCTCTATTAACAACCAGAAGGCAAACACTGCATCTGTGGTGCTCTTTCTTGGCATGAAACCAAACTGTTGTTCACAAATGCTGACCTCTGCCCTTAGTCTAGCTTCCACTATTCTTTCCCATAACTTCATCGTATGGCTCATCAACTTTATCCCTCTGTAGTTGCCAAAACTCTGCACATCTTCCTTGTTCTTAAAAATGGGCACCAGCACACTTCTCCTCCATTCCTCCGGCAGCTGCTCACTCTCTAAGACCTTGTTGAATGTTCTTGTCAGAAAATATACTGCTACCTCTCCTAGACACTTCCATACCTCCACAGGTATATCATCAGGACCAACTGACCTTCCACTCTTCGTCCTCTTCAGTGCCCTCCTCACTTCACCCTTACTAATCTTTGCTACTTCCTGCTCCTCAACGGTGACCTCTTCTACTCTTTTTTCTCTCTCTCATTTTCCTCATTCATCAGACCTTCAAAGTACTTTTCCCATCTTCTTCACCTTCCTCACCATCAGCGTCATCCTGCACACCACCATCCTATGCTGTTTGGCAACACTCTCACCCAATACTACTTTGCAGTCACTGACTTCCTTCAAATTGCATCGTCTACACAAGATGTAGTCTACCTGTGTGCTCCTACCTGCACTTTAATAAGTCACCCTATGCGCCTGTGTCTTCTGGAAGAAAGTATTCACCACAGCCATTTTCATCCTTTTTGCAAAATCTATCAACATTTGTCCTTCTGTGTTCCTGTCCTGGATACCAAACCAGCCCATCACTTCCTCATCCCCTCTGTTGCCTGCACCAACATGTCCATTGAAGTCTGCACTGATGACCACTCCTTCACCTCTGGGGGTACTCTGCATCACTTCATCTAACTCACTCCAGAATCTCTCCTTCTCTTCTAGCTCACATCCTGCCCGTGGGGTATAAGCACTAACAACATTGAACATCACACCTTCAATTTCTAACTTGAGACTCATCACTCTGTCTGACACTCTTTTCACTTCTAGAACATTCCTGACCAACCGCTCCTTCAAGATGACTCCTACTTCATTTCTCTTCCCATCCCCACTGGCTTGTGCCCCCCCCCCCCATGCCCCCCCCCCCCACGGCTGCGGTGTTTTTACTATTATCCAGAGCAGAAAATTGTCTATTTATCTAATTCAGACCCATTTAAAAAAACAAAACAAAACAAAACAAAAAACACAAAACTACACTGTACCTACAATGTTTTCTGTGTTGTATGCAGTACTGATATCTTTGTGTTGCTTTGTTATTCACCTGAACAGATTTGTTAAGATATCTCTAACTAGTGAGGGAAATTCTGCAAGAGATTATGGGGATAAAACCTAGTAGTCTAGACAGTTTCAAAATTATGGATTCTCCAAGATTGAATCCAGTGTTTCTTTGGAAACACTTTGAAGACAATTTAAAACACAGCATCTAGAAAAATGGTAGAAAGAAATATATGTTTTTAAAACTCAAAAGTATGGTTTTGGGGCAGAGGTGGCCCAATAGTAGAGTGCTGGATTACTGATCTGAAAGTCGGGGTTTCAAGCCCCACTATCAACGTGTTGTCACTGCTGTCCCCCCAGTGCACCTAACTCAGTGCTTCTCAAATAGTGCGACGCGGGTATATGATGCCAGGAAGGGAGGCGCGGTGTGAAGCCGAGGGTAACGCGGTAACGCGGTGTGACGTCGGAGGGGGGGTGAACATATGACCCTGGTGAACATGCTTTTCTGGAATAGTGTACGAGAATTAAGTGTAATTGCACCGCCACTCTACTAGTGGGCAGTTGCACTCTGATTGTCACACTATGGTGTAGTGGTTTTTCGCACGAGCAAACGATATGAAGTGCAATAAACAACATGGAAAATTTTCTAACAGGAATGAAGAGAAAGGTAGAGAGAGACGGAGATATTAAGACATTAATAAGTTGAATGAGTTTAAATAAGGATATATTTTTTATTTCAGGCAGATTGGTGCCGTTTAAATCTTTTCTATTACAGATTAAAAAACAATGTTAATGAAGTTTTTCTTTATTGTAAAGGTATTGTATTATTAGAGGTGTACTAATAACAATTTTATAGACAAATAATACTATTTATAGTCGTTCGCGGGGCGTGTGTGTGTGTGGGGGGGTTGAAATGTTTTTTCTTCCTCGAGGGGGCGCCACAGAAATTAATTGCGAAGCGCTGTCCTAACTAAAAGGTTGGCCATGTCTCTCACTGTCTGTGGTGAGAGGCATGCAAAAGAACCATTTCTGACTTTTGTCAAGAGTAGCTGCATAGCTGTCAGGGTATTTGCCCTGTGATGGCCTGGCGAGCTGTACAGGGTGTACTCTGCTCTTGTCCAGGGTCAGATGAGGTGACAAACATCTAGAAGAACAAGCGTGAAAAAAACAAGACACAGTACAGAAATTAAGTTGTAAATCAGCTACACATTACAACACATTTGTGAGGCAAAAGCACCAGAGTCCAGCAAATGACCAGCCAACAGCCAGAGAAAAAGATACCCTGTGTACCATGAGTTTATAGTGAAGTACACTCTTGCAAAGAATTACAGGCAAACCGATGTTCTTGAATGCTTTAGATGTTGAACAAATCAGTATTCGACCAAAAAATTTGGAATGTTTTTGTCCCAGAAGTCGAACAAAATTCGGAAGCTGAACGCAAAACAAGTGCAAGAAAAGCATACGAAATCAAGAGGGAGGGAAAATGCATGCTTTCCGGAAGTCCAAAAGTTGTTGAGTTGTATCACCCTGATCAAGTTAAAGCTAGCAGAGCTCATGAGCCACTTCTGTAAGGTTTTGAAAAGAACGCAGAAATGTTCTTCAAGAAAAGAAAGGAACATCCTGAAGAAGAGTCATCCATGCCAAAGTGAGTAGCAAGAGAAAAAACACCTTTGGCTGATTCACCTGAACATTCATCCTGCTCCTCTCTCCCTCCCTCTCCAACATTTACGAATGCCAACTGCTCTCCACCACAAAGGTAAAAATTCTTATCTTTATTAGTCTTATGTTTTAACTGTACTGTGGTTTTTATTTTAGTGTACTGTATTCAATAATTTTTCACTTAATTTGCGTACCTATGGTACGAGTTACTGTACCATAAACTTCTGTTTAAAAGATGACCGAACGGATTAAAACCATTTACATTATTTTAAATGGAGAAAATAGATTCGGAATTCAAACAACCTTCTGGAACGAATTGGGGTCGAAAACCGACAACAGCAGTGACATTCAGGAAAATACACTGCTTTTAACTTTTATCCGTGGAGTAGATGACACATTTTAGGTGTCCAAGGAGCTTGTAGCAGTGCAAAACCTTCGACGCACAATTGCTGGAGATATTTTAACAGAGTTTGTCAAACCATGAGTGAGGGGCACTGGTGGTCGAGTGGTAGAGGGCGCTGGATTGCTGATCCTATGGTTGGGGGTTCGAGTCCCCACAAGGTTGTCACTCCAGTGCAGCTAACTGGGTTATCAAAGGCGGGCCATGTCTCTCACTGTCTATGGTGAGGGGCATGTAAAAGAACCATTGCTGACCTTTGTAAAAGAGTAGCTGCAAAGCCGTCAGTGTGTTTCTGTCCCTTGCTAAAGAGTTGTGTCAGGAAGGGCATCCGACGTAAAAACCTATGCCAAATCAAACGTGTGAATCATTCACTGTGGTGACCCCTGAAAAAAGGTAAAAGCCGAAAGCAAATCTCTCTCTCTCTCTCTCTCTCTCTCTCTCTCTCTCTCTCTCTCTCTCTCTGTCAAACCATGAGAGACTTGAGACTTGACATAGCTAAGAAACATAACAACAGACATTACATCAGTCTTGGCTTGCCTTACAAGTTGAGTAATAAGTCACATTACCAGGGAGATATGCAAATCCATTGCAAATTCATTGGCTGATTATCCAACGAGCCCTGTGCTGCAAAATATTTCAATGAGATTCCATCAGGAAAGCTGTGGTGACCTTGAATGAACTCAACTATCACCAATTCCAAGAAGTTCTCTTGGATCCTTGATGTGATTACAGAGATGTCCTGTAAGACAACAAAAGACATGGCAAACCTTGCCTTTCTAACTGACATGACAGAATGCCTCAGTGGTCTGACTGTGCAACCACAAGTCTAGAGAAACCTTGTGTGAGATATGTACTCCTATACAGTATTAAACATTCAAAATGAAACTACAGCAGCTTTTATGGCAGGCGCATGAGCAAAACTTCACTCATCTTGCTCAAACACAGACTGTAGATAGTCAAGACACACAGGTGCCATTTCCTCTCCCAAAGTGCTTGAAGGCATTGGAAATGGTGAAGATTGAGTTTGAGGTGAGATTTCAAAGTGAAAGGCATTCATCTCTTTTAGAACATATTTGCAGTGGACATCTATGAGGCCCCGCCATCTGTTCAACTTGAGCCGGTACTCTTGCAAAATTGTGACACACTGATCGCTGTTTTCAAGTCCAATGGTTTGACTGAGTTTTATACTTCCCCTCTTATTGACAATTATCTAAATACAAGTATTGAAATGCACAGCATCAAATTTTCCTTTTGTGTCTTTGGCAGCACTGCAAGCGAACATTCTCAAGGATGGCAATTCCGAAGGGTCAGAGCAGAATAAGACTCACTCCTGTACATTTGAACCATTTATTAAGATTGGCTGTGAGCAGGACCGAACCTAGTTCATCTTCTGTACATTCTTTTCAATCTTATATCCGCATTTCACTGGACTACAGCATGCAAGGATCGTAGCGGAAAGGTGCGGAACGCAGTTTACGGAAGCGCTTCGGCATTTTTCACGGAAAATGAGTGCAAATCCTACGGAAAAGTGGAAATTCTTATCCTCCCATTTCACTGGACTACGGCATGCAAGGATCGTGTAGCGGAAAGGCGCGGAACGCAGTCTATGGAAGAGCTTCGGCGTTTTTACATGGAAAATAGGTGAAAATCATACGGAAAGTGCAAATTCTCACACTCTT
>CM045733.1:67202500-67212500 GCA_024760905.1 Plotosus lineatus | reverse complement strand
ACACGTCACCTCCTTCTCTGTGCTGAATTTGAGCCAATCAGGAAAAGACGCAGTTAAAACCTGCTGCCCTGCGACGCGCAATTTCTTAAGTTTTTTTAAAGGTTTATTTAAAGACATCTTTATGAGACAGCCATACAATTGACCATTAATTATTCAATTTATTCAATCGCCTGCATCTTGCGCCCCTTTTCGAGAGACATAGAAAGGGGGCACTATTTAGGAATAGTTGAAGAAGAGACCTGCAGAGCTTTTCTCCTGCCGGTATTATGAGGACAGGGGGACAGTCATTTATAAATAATTACACAATGTTTAGAGTCTTCAGGCATGTATAATATATCAAAGCGATTATAAGGTGAATTGTTCCATTGTGCATGTCTCCCCGCTCTTCTTTTCAGCTCTACACGCCTTGTCCCCCGTCCAATTTTTTGCGCCTCTGCGCTTTTGTCACTCATTTTCTCCTCGGCCTGCAACACTCCAATAGCATTATTCTCATTCAAATCGTCCCAGCATGAACAAAAACACCCTGCGCTCTCGGGCACTTTGGAGCTGTTGCTGCGTGGTCTGAAGTTAGAGCCAAAAAAAAAAAAAAAAAAAAAAAATGTACATGTGATATAAGAGCTTGGGTACATCTCCAACAAACGGGAAAAGCCTCAATAGGAACAATACTGTTTAAATCCCTGGCGTGGAACCAACACGCACATATATAGGGCTCTCTTTTTTTTTTTTTCTTTCAGGCTCCGAGCTCTGGGTTACGGCACCAACTTGTTTATTGCTTTAGTTTTAAAGGCCCCTGGTGGCTCTGCAGCATCTCAGACACTCCTGATAGAGGAAGAGGTCGATTTTATTATTACAACACCAACCTGTCTGCAATAACTTCAAAGACGCAAAACAGCTGGAATAGTCATCCGGCTGACTTGGGACATTAGTGACCTGTCTTCACCGTGCACCTTATTGCACATATAAATCCACTTATTTCCATAAAAGTGATGGATGGAAAATGGGCCTTGGAGAGAATGGGTGGTGGGGCAGGAGGGCCAGGAGGGGCAGGAGGGCCAGGAGGGGAGGAGGATAGGATAGGAGGGGTGGGCGTATTTTTTTTTTTTTTAAGCCCACAGTTGAGAGAGGTTGCCAAGGAGATTTTGACAGGATTAGGCACAAGTGCACGGGATCTTATTGCATTTCAATAGCAGAAACACGTGAGAAAATGAAACAAGTGCATTATTCAAAGAAGCTTTGAGCTGCTCCTCCGAGGCGATCTTTACACACGGCTTAGGGTGCAGACAAACTGTAGCTTAAAATTAATGCAAAAAAACAAACAAAAAAAAAACAAAAAAAAACTTATTCTTCATCCCAACATCCACATGACCTTAATGAGAAAAAGAAACTGCACGATGACGGGTCATAAATTGAATGGCAGGTGTTTGTGTGTGTGTGTGTGTGTGTGTGTGTGTGTGTGTGTGTGTGTGTGTGTGTGTGTGTGTGTGCGCGTGCGCACTAATCCCTTCGTCTCAAGCAGTCCAGTGTTACTTACTAAAGAAGAACAGATCCATGACAGACATCTTTTCTGCTTTTAAAAAAGGTCTCTCCATTTATTTCATATCTATGTGCGCTACTTGAATTAAAATTCAATTTCGGGTCTGGCCCAGCATTAATCCCCAGGTATTAACGCGATTACTGTTCGCAAAGGGTCTTTGAGTCAGAAAGTCTGATAGAAGTTTTCACATGGTAATCCTACGAATAATCCCTTCCCCTGTCTTGCAGCATGTGGACCCTTTTCTCTTGCTACCAGACCAAGCAGTGTAGAATAGGACCATTACTCTTGAATGATAATTCATTCCATACTCTAGTGAATCAATTGTACCAGGGCACCAACACACACACACACACACACACACACACACACACACACACACACACACACACACACACACACACACCCCAGTGTACCCAATACAGCCCAATATACTTTTTTTTTTTATTTGTTCACACAAATATTATAAAAAGATAATAATGGGAGTATGTTATTGTTGTTAATAACATTTCTCAAATTCAGTTACTCTGGTATATTTTAAATTATAATCTGCAAAAATTGTTAAATGTGTTAAGTTATTGGATATATTTTTCACCGCAGAGTTCACTTTATTAATGAAATCAATTATTTTCCTGCATCTATAACATTTCAAAACAGGTGCTATTATTCAAATGTTTTGGAAACTCATTACAGGCTATCTAAATGCTAATGTGTGGTCTGTATTGTCAACCGGACACAAAATGTACCAGTATGTGAACCTTGCACTATCAATCAGGTGGCAGGAGTTTAAAGGCAAACCCTACAGCGAGGCATTCACTTGTCTTTGCATGTTTGTGCAAGTGCATAATTTACCTCTAGTTTACCCTGCATTAGTACTCACAATAAGACCTGTGTCTCTAAAGACTTTATCATTCAATGTATCCAGGGCAACTATTTGGCAAAATGGCAAGAAGCTTTGCTTACGTTAGACCAGCATTAAAAGAGGACAAACACACATTTCGACCCTGATTAATGATAACTACCCACACCTGACCTTGCAGGAATAACACATACATTACAGAGGGCTTTTCGCGGCCTTGTTTACTGTAGCTGTGTAACTAATGGCACGTTCTCCACTTCCTATTTTTGGTTCCTTTTATTCTCCCCAGACTTGTAAACTGCATGGACTGTCTGTATGCACATCTCATTATGTACCACTTGCTTTTATGCTAATCACTTTATTACCCATAATGCTGGAAGCCAGATTTACAGTACCGTGCAAAAGACCTAGGCGCCCAGTTTTTTATTTTATTTTATTTGTTATTTTTGTATAAACTCCACTGCTAAACCTGTACCTGAAACTTCTATATTTTTAAAGACGTGTTATCATACCAAATATTGACTTTTCTCAATTTAGTTATGACCACTGCGCTATATGTTTTTTTTTAATGTTAAAACAACGAATATAACATTTTATAAATGTATATATTTATATATAAAGGTATTTTTTGCCAGCCAGCATTTATTTGCACGGACTTAAGACATTTGCGCCGTTTCAAATGAAAGACTTAAAAAGAAAATAAATACTGTATCACTACATTTTAAACACACTCCATTCATTAATTAGCGGTGGTGTAGTAGTTAGGGTGCTGCGCTCATGGTCGGGAGGTTGTGTGTTCAAATCCCAGTTAGATCCCCACTGTGTTAAGACCCCTGGGCAAGGTCTCAACCACAAGTGTGCCTCTGTTCACCCAGCAGTATAAATGGGTTCCATATATAAAAATAAAAATATATACTAGGAAGGTAGGTAACCTGCGATGGACGAGTGTCCCATCCAGGAGGAGTTGAACTCCTAGTCTCTTCACGCTATGGAAACTGGGGATAAGCATCGGTCCGATGAGCCACTATGGCGCAGGTGTAAAAAGCCCAAGGGACTTTACCTTTACCATTCATTTTCTGTAACTGTTCAGTTCAGTTCATTTTCTATAACCAGTTAATTCTAATTAGGGTCACAGGGAGGCTGGCGCCCATCCCAGCCGACTCTGGGCTAGGGTGGAGTACACCCTGGAAAGCTCACCAGGCCATCTCAGGGCAGAAACACACTGACGGCTATGTCAAAAGTCAGCAACGGTTCTTTTACACCTCACACCATAGACAGTGAGAGACATGGCCGGCCTGTGATACCCCAGTTAGTGCACTGGGGAGGGGGGAGGGGGAGGGGAGGGCAGTGACAACCTGTTGAGAGTGAGGCTTGAACCCCCAACTTTTGGAACTTTAGTGATTCAGCACCTATACTACCAGGCCACCACAGCCCAACATACTCCATAATTTATTAGGTTAATGATAACGTAGTAGAATATTACAGTTGAAAAAACTTGAACGGATTCTTCAGGGAGAACGTCTTCTTCTTTTTGGTCTCCTTTGACCAGCTTTGACCAGTATGACTTGACTTGTGTATTAATAAACTGGCTTCTAATGTTCACAGTAGTGGCAGGTTATTCTGTATCAAAAGGTCCGTGCAGTGAAGCATCAGAACCACTTCTGTTGATTTGAATTTAATATCAAAATTAAACCTGAAATATCATGCACTTTTAAACCTGGGTACCAAAACATTTATTGGTAAACCTCATTTTTTTCCGTTTTCATGTTTTATATTATTTTAAGGTTTGGTTAAACATTTTTCTGAAAGAAAAACATAGCTTCAATTAATTGAGTTTAGTAGTATAAGTGAAGCAAATTTAAACATGGAATATAACTAGACAACGCTACATAACCCAAATTAAGCAGGTAATGGAAGAGATCACAACCTACACCGCTATTATAAATATACTGTATAATAATGTACCGGCGGCACGGTGGTGGAATGGTTGGCACATCCACCTCACAGAAAGAAGGCCTGGGTTTGATTCCCAGCTCGGGTGTGTTCCTGTGAGGAGTTTGCATGTTCTCTCCCTGCTTGTGTTAGTTTCCTCTGGGTACTCCAGTTTCCTCCCACACTCCAAAAATATGCACAGTCGGCTGATTGGCTATTCCAAATCACCCCTAGGTGTGAGTGTGAGTGTGAAGGAGTGTGAAGGGTTGTGAGAGTGTTGGCCATGCAATGTTCTGACGAGCGGTCCAGGGTGTACCCCGCCCCCCCCCCCCCCCTTCCAGAGTCGGGTGACATGGGTGCCAGTCTCCCAGTGACCCGAACTAGGATGAAGCGTCATAGAAAATGAATAATTAAAATATGACTGTATCTTTTTTCCAAACTGCAATTCTGTGATACAACAAACAAACAAACAAACAAACAAACAAACAAACAAACAACAAACCCATTCAGTGTGCCATTACTGTCAACCAACAGTGCAGTAATAATCCTGAAAATATTAATTATAGTAAGTAGATGCCAACTCTGTTGGCAGCAGTTTGCTTTACAGTAGCAAGACAGTGCAGTCGTTGCTCCTTTGCTTACAGGATTATTTATTTATAGAGACGTGCGCGAGTTGTTAATTTACATTTCACGTTTATTTTAGTTCCTGAACTTTTCATCCAGCCTAGATGAAGTTGGACCGGGAGCAGGGTACACAACGAATAGATTGGATTAACACAGAGATGAACAACCATCCACTCTCATATCCATGACTGGAGGAAACCGCAGGGAAGCACAGAATATGAGAGAATATGCAAATGACACGGAAATCCCTCAGTTGGACGTGGGATTCGAACCCAGAAAAGTCTTGCATGAAAGCGACATGCTTGTCATGGCAGTGCAGTAGCACATGTCTTAAAACATGTAAATTATAATTAAGAGTACCTCTGATGGCCTGCCAAGCTGTCCACGGTGTACACGGCCCTTGCCCAGAGTCGGCTGAGATGGGCACTAGCCTCCCTGTGACCCTAATTAGGATTGAGCTGTTCAGAAAATGAGTGAATGAATGAATGAATTGAATTACTGTGATGGTCTGAAAGCTGTCCAGGGTGTACTCTGCCCTCACCCAGAGTTGGCCGAGATGGGTGCCAGCCTCCCCGCAACCCAAATTAGGATGAAGCGGTTCAGAAGATGAATGAATGAATTAGGCAAACAAACATAAGTAAAGGCTTTAGCAAATATTCATTTATTCTTCAGAATTACTTGATGAGTACATTATGAAATTGCAGGGTTATTAATTCTTTATTTATTTATCGCTCAGTAATTCCACGCAAGCGTCAATTACTTTTACAGAAAAATAAACAACCTGCCTCTGTAGTTCCCGTCTTGCTGTTTGGATTTGTTATCAATATCCACTCCTCGAATGCATTGAGGCCTGAAGCTGGGTGACGGCATCACTTGTAGGTGCTTAAATAAGTCATATGTTTTGAAGTGCAATAACTTGAAGCTGGAGGCAACAATGGAGTAATTGAGAAGGGGAAGAGGTCTGAGCTTGACTCGGCAAAGCTGCAAAAACTCTTTCAGTCTAATGAAGCTGTTGTCTGGAGACTCTACACCGGGGTTGGGAGGATGGTGCTGGACGTGATTTGTCATACAATCTGAATCTTTAGGAGAGCCAGAGAAAGACCTCCTCTCCATATGTCTGCTTATTTTGCATCTGAAAGCTCCGGGTGGAGATGGGGGCAGAGAAGGGGACACAACAGAGTGAATTGAAGCACTGGACTAGGACTTTTCTTTCAGGAAAATCAGACCTACATTAAACACAGAATGCGCTGCTCATAGCATAAAGAACAGAAGTTTCTGGCAGGTTTATGTTTACGTGCAGATTTTTAATCTGGGCCTGATACAGGCGGTAGATCTCGAGAATGGATTGAGACTCATTTTCTGAGTTATTTCGTGGTTAGACAGTTTAAACACGCAAAATGTTTCGTTATAGTAGATTTGATGGGAAATAAGTACATAATTGGAAGTCATTAAATGTGTATTTTGTTTTAGTACAATAGTAGAGTATACCTGGTGTATTATCCCGACAGAATACGTACAGTACAATACAATGCTATTTATTATGCCAATAATGATTTTTTTTTTTTTTAATCAGTTAAAATATTATTTTTGAACCAAATATATGTATAATAGGTGTCTTCAACAGATGAAAGCACAACAGCATCGTCTTTACAAGACAAAATACATTTCAGAGAAGAACAAGACCCACTTGAAAGAATGTGACTGAACAATAAAGAGTCGCTCGTCGAGAATTTGGACCACCAAGTAATGAAAGAGCACTGGCACTATACAAGTGCAATTATGGACAATAGCGGTATTACTTCCCCCAAGTCAGTGGGCATAGTACTGTGCACAGGAATGGTAATAGTCACCGGGTTTCCAACGTCATTGAGAACAGGTGTGTAAGAAAAGAGTGCAGAGGTTCGACTCACTGCTTATGTGATAGCACCAGTTATGTTGGAAATGCTTTAATATTTCATTTCCCTTTTGTCTCTAAACCTCTTTAAATCGGAGTGTGGAGACGTTTAACAAAGAGACCAGTTCTATTTATTAAAGGACTGCAGCATTTTAAAAGCAGAAATTAGTGTATCATCAATTAAAGGAGCTTTAAATGAGAACCGCGCTCAATCGGGTGTGACGTTCCTTGCAAATTATGGAAAGAAAATATAAAACCATGACGTATCTTCGTACGTATTAAAACATGTACAGCATGTTGGAACCCTATGGATTCTCTATTAACGTCCACACGATGCAACATGTCACAGGTTTCCAATTAAAGATCAACATTCAGGTAGAGTTTGTACATGAAAAAGAGTCTGTTGAGGTTTTCACCTCCTTATGTTCCTTTACCCTTTAACCTCTTGAATCCCATTATTGAGCAAATGTTACAGGCAACAAAATGCAGGACTGAAAGCAGCAGAATCAGATTTGGTCTCGAAGCAAAACTGAAATCACGCCTGCAGCCTAGATTTGCTTAAAGGCAAAAACGAGTCTGCGGTACAAAAGTGATGAACATGTCACTGGAGAGAACTCTGAATGCCTTCTCATCCCTGCCTGCTCTGATATTATGGTTAATGATATAAGTGCCTCACGCGCTGTAATAATGCAGAGCAGAGAAAATGAAGATGTCCCCCAGGACCTCCATTAGTTTGGACAACTCATTTTGATGCAAAAACCACGCACTGCGCTCAGATATTCGTGGACATCTGCCCAGCCTCATCAGTATGCATGGCCTCAGTTTGGAGCTATCTGACCTGCCTGAGTAACAATGGATCTGCAGTCTGATGTATGGCACACCGCTGCTTTGGCCTTTATACACTTGTCAAAGAAGTGCTTTTAAAAACTGGGCTTTAACTTTAGAAAAAAAAAAAAAAAAAAAAAAAACTGCTATGGTATCACAAGGGATATAAAAAGTGCTCCAGCTTCTGTCTTCTCAGACTCTTTCTTGCATTGCCACGTACAATTTCTCTTTGTCAGTGTCTTTTAGTAAGTCTTATTATAGACGAGCGTCTAGGCTGAAGGAAAGCCTTCTGGAAAGTGGCCATGGTTTACTTAATTGGGAGCTGCGTTTCGAACACATGGGTTTGGCAAGCTTCACTTACATCATTTATTCATTTGGCACATGCTTTTTATCCAGTGCAACGCACAATTGAGACGGATACAATTCAACCATATGGCTGTTAACAGAGACGTAGAACTAAGTTTCTGACAAATAGACAAGAAACAAGTACAAAATACTGCAGGAGGAAAAGAACGATGCAACATACCAGCATCTCGAGATCGACACACATTCGGAGTGGGCTGTACAACTGAAAATGATTCCTGTACTTTACAGGGCAAAGATGGTTTGTTTCGCCTACAACCGGATGCCAGTACATATTACATATGTCTACGAACACATCAACAAATAAAAATGATATCTGGTCCTAAGCGCAGTTTTAGTACCCTTTGTGGCGAACAGATGATTCAGGATGAGCTCTGCTTTTACTGAAAGGACGTGTTTGTGTGTGTGTGTGTGTGTGTGTGTGTGTGTGTGTGTGTGTGTGTCTATCTATAGACACAACCATGATGGTCTGGTGTTAAAACAACCTTACAGTGAAATGAAACCTTATGTCCATTCCTGTCAAGCCATGTTATAGTTTATATACTCTTTTCATGGAAAAAATAAAAACAAGCAATAAACCCTCAAACAGGGGTCACGATCACATTGTGAAAAGTAGGGCAAGGGTGATATCAAATAAACACCTAACATGGAAGTGTGGTGAATTAACACGAAGTATATGTGTTCATGTCAACAAGCCTGTCGGTTATATGTAAACGTGATGAAGTACGTATTATATACAGATGTGCCTAGTTTTATTTTATTCAGAAGTTGACGAGTTTATATCTGAATTGTTAGTTTACTACCTGTATACTCTTCTTGTTGCTGGCATCTTTGCTTCTCGGAACTATGAATCTACATCCTATTTTTTTTGCAAATATCTTGCAATACACAATTTTTAAAAATGTCAGCCTTTACAAAAAGGATAACATGAACACGCTTTAGCAAACTGCACCTTTTAGATGTAAATTAAAAATTACCTTGGGCAGTGTTGGCCTGCTGGAAGTGTGCTGGATCACTGATCCCAAGGTTGGGGGTTCAAGCCCCACTCTCAGGTGACAACCGTCACGAAGAAGTCCATTGGGCTATTTACACCCAAACCATAGTGGCTCATCGTACCGGTGCTTATCCTCAGTTTCCATAGCGTGAAGCGACTGGGAGTTCGACTCCTCCTGGATGGGACGCTAGTCCATCACAGGTTACCTCCCCAGTATATTTTTTTACTGGTACCCGTTTATACTCCTGGATGAACAGAGGCACACTTGTGGTTGAGACCTTGCCCAGGGGTCTTAGCACAGTGGGGGTCTAACCAGGATTTGAACACACAACCTCCCGATCATGAGCACAGCACCCTAACCACTATGCCATCGGCCCCACAAAGGTCAAAATTGTACGATATTCCTACCATTATGCCTACACACAATTTGGGGCAGTGGTGGCCTGGTGGTAAAGGGTGCTGGATCGCTGATCCTTAGGTTGGGGGTTCGAGTCCCACTCTCCACAAGGTTGTCACCCCCCCCCCCCCCCGCCCCAGTGCAGCTAACTGGGTTATTAAAGGCCGGCAATGTCTCTCACTGTCTATGGTGAGAGGTTCATGTAAATGAACCATTGCTCACTTTCATCAAGATGTGTTTTTCCCTGCTGTCCAGGGTGTACTCTCTGCCGTCGCCCAGAGTTGACTGAGATGGGCACCAGCCTCCCTGCGACACTAATTAGGATTAAGTAGAACAGAAAATGATAAAAACTATCTGAATCCAACACAAAACTTTGTAAGGATTTCCTTTGGTTTCCTTTTAAAATAAAAAAATGTTTTGATTACTAGTTAATAAATTCACTGAATTCATTTGTCAGCATTTTATATTTGACCAGACACACAAGCCAGATGAAACTTCCAAAATATATCAATTTACCAGACAGACAGACAGACACGAGTTAGAACAAGTCATGTATTAACATCAGTTTTATTTATGAAATC
>CM045733.1:67142500-67200000 GCA_024760905.1 Plotosus lineatus | reverse complement strand
ATATGTGTGTGTTAGCAATTAGTTCACATTCCAGTTAGCCCAGTTAAAGGTTCAAGTTGGTGCTACTGGTGTTTGACATTTATGCTGATTGACAGCTTTGCATGTTGATGTATTAGAAGTATTCCAGTAGTTTCATGAGAACAGTGATGATTATTTGTATTAAAATTTAATGTTCAAAATAGTTAGTAGTGTTGTCAATAACTTAATCCTTTAAGGGGCAGTGGTGGTCTAGTGGTTAGGGTGCAGGACCGCTGATCCTAAGGTTGGGGGTTCGAGTCCCCACAGGGTTGTCACTGTCCCCCCCAGTGCAGCTAATTGGGTTATCAAAGGCAGACCGTGTCTTTCACTGTCTATGGTGAGAGGTTCATGTAAAAGTACCATTGCTGACTTTCGTAAAAAGAGTAGGCTCAAAGCTGTCAGCGTGTTTCTTCGACCTGGAGAGGGTCACACCGACATTAGTCTTCAGTATTGAAGTTGTTCGGTTTACCATGAAGAAGATCCTTTAATATTAGGGAATTCAACACTACATAAGATATATTACAAACATCCACTGAACTTAAAAGCACAAATATAATTGATTCAATAATCATCATCATTTTCTGTAAGCGCTTAATCCTAATTTGGGTCGCGGGGAGGCTGGTGCCCATCCCAGCCAACTTCGGGCGAGGGCAGAGTACACCCTGGACAGCTCGCCAGGCCATCGCGGGGTGGAAACACACTGACGGCTTTGCAGCCTACTCTTTACGAAAGTCAGCAATGGTTCTTTTACATGCCTCTCACCATAGACAGTGAGAGGCCGGCCTTTGATAACCCAGTTAGCTGCACTGGGGGAGACAGTGACAACCTTGTGGAGAGTGGGACTCGAACCCCCAACCTTTGGATCAGCGATCTAGCACCCTATACCACTAGACCACCACTGCCCCGGATGCAATAATAGGTTTGTTTAATTTACTTGGACTTCGGGTAATCATTTTGTGCAACCTGTGTGTTACACAACTCATTTTCATCTGAACGAACTTTGGGTTACCGGAGACGTTTACCGGGGAACCAGTTTACAGTTATTCCTCCCGCCCCCCCCCCCCCCCCCGTCCCCCCAACTTATTTGAACAGCAAACCTTTCACTATTGTTTCTATGGTGTACTGTATAAAGAAAAGGTTATTATAATCGAACAATTCCATCAGGAAACTTTGGTTTCTCAATCATTTATTCAACAAAAAATGCCAATAAATGTAATGTGTTCATTAATATGTGTATCAGACATCTCACTGGACTTAAGTATCCGGTTGTCTGCACATGACAATAGTGTAAAAAACACTGTAGATTACGCTGTCTATTTTTCATGAGTGTGAAAATGGAAGGCAAAAATATTGTGACGTGTATCCCATGTTGATTTTAGATCTCTCTGGAACATGAGATTCTGCTCCATCCTCGATATTTTGGCCCAAATCTGTTAAACACAGTCAAACAGAAGCTGTTTACAGAAGTGGAAGGCACATGTACAGGAAAGTAAGTCCTGACTGACCCAGTTTCAAAACTCATCAACTCTTGTGAACGTCTTATTGATCTGTGTCTTTTTTTTCTAGATATGGTTTTGTCATTGCAGTAACAACTATTGATAATATTGGAGCAGGTGTTATACAGCCTGGAAGGGGGTTTGTGTTGTATCCTGTCAAATACAAGGCTATTGTGTTTCGGCCATTTAAAGGAGAGGTTGTGGATGCAGTGGTCACTCAGGTTAACAAGGTATAGTCCTTTTTCCATGGCTCACCTTTATCATCAATTTGAGTCTTTAGCTTGTCCTGTTATTACTCTGATCTGTTTTTGTTTATTTTTCACAAAGACATGTCTGCATAGATTTACACCACAGTGATTGGTCAGAAAGTGCTGATTTTTCATGGCAACAGCTCTGAAAGTAGAGCTGTTGAAAAAAAAAAAAATGATGATACATTATAGAAAGGGGCCTATTCACTGACTGGACATATTAAATCAACTCAAATTACAGTGTTAGCTTTTGAAAATAACATGGAATTGTCAGTAAGTTTACTGCGACAAGAACATCTTTCTGTTTTATATTAAGTATTTATGGCTGCAGTCATCTGAGTGATAGGAACTGACTGGTTTTTCAAACATTCCAGAAATTTAAATATAAATATAAGGGGTTAAATGCTTGCAACCCAAACACTTTAGGGGTTTTATAGCTCACTTATCACACTGAATTGTTGTTGATTATTTTTCTTATTGCAAACTGCCATACTGTATGACCCACAATGCATTGAAGAATTTTTTTTTTTTTTAACAGGTTGGTCTGTTTACAGAAATTGGCCCAATGTCCTGCTTTATCTCACGCCATGTAAGTATTACTAATTCCTCAGTGTCTTTCATGTCGCCTAGTTGACTCACTTCACTGTTTAATTGTATAGGTTTGGATATGAGCCCAGTCCAGGGATCCCAGATCTCTGCTATTTAGCGGAATTCTGCTATTTTTTATCAATTTATGCAATAAGTACAGTGTAAGACTGTTTACTAGTGCAGAGTAAATGTTGTGACATTTTGAATTATAGTCTTATACCTCAGTACTAACATACTAACTTGTAGCAGGTATGCTCACTAGTTGAACACAAATGTTTGTTGTGATATGTCATGTGTTATGTGATCCATTCTACAGATTATTTCATAATTATGTTACACATGAATGACGAGCCAGAGGGCTTATACTACTTGAATTATGTGTTTTTATCTACACTGAAATAACCTTCTCGCATTTTTTTTTTTTTACATTATTTAAGCTGTGTTGTTTAGTGTTTATGCATGTTACAAAACAATGATTAACTTGTTTGCATGATTTTTTATATGACATGCTCTGCCCCTGTACCCTGCAAGGGGCTCATCGGCCCCCTTGACCCCCAAATAATTTAATTTCCTCTATTTCTAAACCCGTTTCCTCTATTTTTTTCTAAACCTCACTGGGATCCCTGACCCAATCAAACAGTCCATGTGATATGTCATGTGTTATGTGATCCATTCTACAGATTATTTCATAATTATGTTACACATGAATGACGAGCCAGAGGGCTTATACTACTTGAATTATGTGTTTTTAGCTACACTGAAATAACCTTCTCGCATTTTTTTTTTACATTATTTAAGCTGTGTTGTTTAGTGTTTATGCATGTTACAAAACAATGATTAACTTGTTTGCATGATTTTTTATATGACATGCTCTGCCCCTGTACCCTGCAAGGGGCTCATCGGCCCCCTTGACCCCCAAATAATTTAATTTCCTCTATTTCTAAAGCCGTTTCCTCTATTTTTTTCTAAACCTCACTGGGATCCCTGACCCAGTCAAACAGTCCATGACGTAAAGTTTCTGATAGTCCGAACACAACAAACACTTCCACAGGCTTCAGAATCAGGCACGATTTATTCTTATTGGCTATCATCTTTCATTTGCATATTTGTACAATAACGCAAACTATTTTGTACTTTAACTATTTGTGTTTTTAAAAAAGCACAAGCGTTTTTTTTTTTTTTTTTCTAGATGAAAATACAGTTGCTGTATTGGGAGAAACAGTGTTCCCAGGTTCATGTTATGTAATTACTTTAGTTTGAAGTGGTGTGCAAAAACATGTCTGGGTGTGCCAGTTCAACAGACTGTTCCTGAAAGCATGCACTCCGGTTGAGGGGAAAAAATGTACTGTACTTTATCATATTACTATAACCTAAGCAGTAAGAGAGATTATTTAAAGGAAATCGGTTTGAGTCCATGTGTATTGTATGCACCTCAATAAAATCCACTTACAGTTTGAGTCATTAGTTTCCATACACTCATCACGGACATGCATGTAATGCCATTTTGGATTTTCAGTGATGTTTCCAAAATGACTGTACAGGATACATTGTGAACAGAAAAATGTTTGGTGCTAAAGTTTAATTTATATTGGCTGGACCGAAATCAACATTGGATCAAAATGATCCATGCCAATATTGATTAGTTACGAACACATCACTAATCTTAGTATAAAACAAGACTAATTCTCTGGTAATGAAAGTTCTGAAATATTGTTTAACTTTGCAAGGCTGCCAGACCTCTTGGTTGTGATCATGATTGGCTCCAGCTGACAACTTCTCTGTGCCAACTTAAAGACTTTATTTGACAAGTACAAGTTACTCAGTGGAAAAGTCAGCTCGCCGAGAAAGAAGATTTGAATGGTCACTTTAAGTGAAGTGTATAGTGCAGGAGTGTCCAATATTATCTGCAAAGGGTCGGTGTGGGTGCGGGTTTGCACTTCAACTAAGCAGTAGCCACACCTTCATCTGTTTCCATCACTGTTCTCCAAAAAAAAAAAAAAGTAAAGAAAAAAGGGAAAAGCCACGAGATTGAACATTGGTGTTTCAATTTTGAAGCCGGATGGCAGATATCGTAGTGATACCACTATACTGTTGAAAGTCCGGCTCCATTTTGAGATCTGAAAGCAAGGTGATCTCACCTAGATGGCCACACCTCAGAATTGAAACACTAATGTGCAATCTAGTTTTTTTTTCCTTTTCTTTTTATGATCGGTGATTGAAACAGGTGGAAGTTGTGGCTACTGCTTGGTTGAAGTGAAAACCTGCACCCACACCGACCCTTTGCAGATAAGATTGGACACCCCTGGAGTTAAAACCCTTGTTTCCCTTTCAACCGCATTTAATTGAATTGACAAATCCACAGCTTGTACCAGGACCAATGGCTATGAGTCAGTCATGAGGGCAGCATTGGGCTTATTGTTCAGGTTCATTTGTGTGAAGTATTCATTAGATGTCTAACTCAAAATGGTTGGTGTCTGGTTTTTTTTTTTTAGAATTTTTTTTATGAAGTAACTGCAGCTATTGTTACACAAGATAATGCTTGTTTTCTTAAATTTATTGCTCACAGTATTATCTTTTATTCTCTTTTAGTCTATACCCTCAGAAATGGAGTTTGACCCAAACTCCAATCCTCCCTGCTATAAGACCGTGGATGAGGTAAAGTTAGAACTGAAGTTTTTTCATTCATGTCATTGTCTTTCATTCATTTTCTAACCCACTTAATTCCGATTAAGGGTCAAGGGGAGGCTGGCGTACATCTCGAGTGACTCTAGGCGAGGGCAGGGTACACCCTGGACAGCTCGCCGGGCTGTTAACACTTATACAACCATTCATACTCACATTTAGGGATGATGTGGATCAGCCAATTAGCCTAGTGTGAATGTTTTTGGCCTGTGGGACAAAATTGGAGTGTCCGGAGGAAACCCATACAAGCACGGGGAGAACAAGCAAACTCTACACTGAAATGCTAGAGCTGGGAATGGAATCCAGGAACTTCTTGCTGTAGCACCGATGTGCTACCCACTATGCCACCATGCCACCCATGATGCATTGTTTTGATTTATTATTGTCTTTAATGTGGTTTGTGTCCAAATGTTATTTGTCTTATGATCCCCTTTACAGGACATTGTAATCCAGCAAGATGATGAAATTCGATTGAAGATTGTTGGTACTCGAGTGGACAAGAATGATATCGTAAGTTACTGTGATAAACGTGAACTAAATAAAACCATTGTTGCACATTTTTGCCCTTTGTGTAATCAGTATTTATTCTTATTTACACTCTGTTTCTTTTGAAGTTTGCCATCGGATCCCTCATGGACGATTACCTTGGTAGGTATTTTGTATTTTGTTCCTGTATCTTAATTAAAGTCAATTAATAGTTGAATCAGTTAAACACTGACAAATATGAGAGACTTTCTCAAATGTCGATAATGGTAGAAAATTAAATAAATATTTTCTTGGATCTTGTTAAGAAATACTTTTTATGATATTCAACTGTAATCATGTTAACTTGCCTTTTTTTTTTTTTTTTTTTGTCTTTTCAGGTCTTGTTAGTTGATGTGTTTGTCAGAGCTGTTATCCTACTATACGTTTGTACATATTTCTTTCCTGAACTACTTTTAAGCAGTGTACATGCAGATTAGATTTTTTTTTTTTTAATTACTGGTTTGCTACAGAACATGTTTAAACATTACTTTTTTAAGAAGTGAAGACGTTTTCTGAACTGCATTTAAGATCAGGACATGCCATTTATAATATTGTTTAGTTTTCCTTTGCTATAATATATTCTGTTGCTATAATGAGAGTATTTGCTTTCTATGCATTTTGATGCTGAAGCTAATATCAAGCTATTTATTTTGCCATTTTTTACTGACATTTTACAGAAAACTGAGCCAACTTATTTGACATGTACATACATACATACACACTTATGTCTTTTTTGGCTTAAATACCAACTTAAAGTGATATCCTAGTGTTCCTAGTACTCCAGTCTTTTAAATTGCAGTATTTGGACACTGTACACTTTCTCTATAATACATCCATGATTCAATGTAGTATGTACCTTTATAAACGTGTCTTGTGAACATAACTATTTTTGCGTGTCTTGTTTTGTTTTCTGAAAATGTCCCCTAATTAGTTGGAAAAAAGCCACAGTGGGTATACAGTACTGTACATTTACCTGTAATGCAGTAGACTTGGGTAGTTGAGCTAATCCTAGTTTAGTATAGGGCCTCGGGTATCAGAAGAACTCTTCAACTGAAACAACGTGTCCTGTACACACTATACATCAAGTTGAGACATGAAAAATGGTTTCATTGTGACACAGCTTATATAATTCATATTAATATCTTGTTCAATGTATGAAATGTATTTCATATATAATTGAGAAATACCTAAAATATTACACAATCATATTACTTTTTATTTAATTACAGCTTATTGAATTTTAAACTAAATTATTTAATTCAAGATTCTAGACAATTATGTCAAATCAAAACAATTAAACTAGTGGTTCTGTCCCATGTAGTGTTAGAAGTATTTTGTACAGTATTTATCTCTTTGTTTTTAATTCGCACTGACTGCATTTCTATTGATATTCTGTCTATCTATACATCTTTCAATATTTTATGGTCCACGTTATAAGCTTTACTGGACCTAAACGCTGCAGTGTAATCTATGTAATTTTTGAACATTAGATTTAGACTTAACATTTTAGCTTTGGCATGATTATTCTTTCAAGGTTCAAAATTCCTTGATTCACTGGAATTGATGCATTTCATATTATGGACATTTTGTCAGAATCCTGCATTAACTGCAATAACAATTTCTTTTATCTGGAAAGGAAACTAATGGTTTGCCACTTATGCATTTATTTATGGAGTCCAGCAGAATAAAATTCTGAGATGTTTGATCACTACAACTGGAATGAGTTTTTCTTTTCTTCTGTCATATGATTGGAGAACAAATAAGCATTATGGACATAAATATAATTTTGTAGGTACATCCAACTTGTACTAAAAATCTATCTAACGATATAGATCGATAGAGAGAAATATTTTATATATATATATATATATATATATATATATATATATATATATAATATACAAGCACACACAGACAAAGGTACCTTGACTTATGAGTGTCTTTTATAATGAATTTTCCATGATACGAGCTTTGATCCCATCAAAAATCTGCCCCATCCAATGAGCAAAAGTTTGATTTATGAGCTCTGCTGGGGAAATGGCTTTTTCTGGCCGATTAGCCTTGTATTCTTCCACGTGTACTCTTCCGTGCTCCGAGAACACCTTGTGCAGTGCTTCTCAATAATTTTCTGTGATGCCCCCATAGGAAAAAAAACATTTAACCCCCCCCCCAGCACTCGCGCGTGACTATAAATAGTGTTAACTGCACTTCATATGTTTGCTCGGTGCTTTTTCCCGACACCATAAAGAAAACAGTGACCATGCCAATGCCACCTAGTGTAATTGCATATCCTCTACAGTAGGTGGCAGTGGCTCTCGAGCACTACTGCCACCTACTGTAGAGGGTGCGCAATTACACTTAATTCTAGTACAGTATGGCATGTTCTGCAGGGTCATCCCCCCCCCCAGGCATCACACCGTGCCCCCACTATTTGAGAAACACTGGCCTTGTGGGAGCTCACCATGAGCCTTTCCTTGCTGGCATTTGTAGTGTGCATATGCACAAAATTCTCCTCTTTGTTACGCACTACCTCATGCCTGCCCATGTGACATCTTCGCACCCACGTGGCCTTTCAATAGTGGGGCTTGAACCCCCAACTTTGGCATCAGTATATACAGGATTTACAGTACAGGATCTACTGCACACTGCCTCCAGGCCACCATTTCCCCATAAAATCTATTATAAAAAGTAATTGAACTGAATATGAAAGTGAAGAAATAGCCTAACACATTTGGGAAATTCCCTAACTTGCAGAGAAAATGGGAGCTGAAACAGTTTCATTCCTACAGTTGGAATGTCACTGATGATCTAGCTCAATGTGCTCACAACATGGTGAACACTGCAGGATCCACCATCCAATTTCAGAAATGTCTACAGAAGTTTATTTCCAATACAATCAGTAAATACACTCATCTGTAGTGTATTTGCTGAACATTAAAGCACAGTAACGGTGGTTTCTGCTGTCTAATTTTAAGCCTCACTAATGTTTCATAGGCGTTGGGGTGTTGGAGAACAGTCTGCCTCCGAATGTTCAGTCAAGTCCATCTTTAAAGATCTTCAAAAAGTCGGTAAAAAATATTTAGATAATAAAGCCAGGGTTCGAGTCCCCACAAGGTTGTCACTGTCCCCCAGTGCAGCTCACTGGGTTATCAAAGGCGGGCCATGTCTCTCACTGTCTATGTTGTGAGGCATGTAAAAGAACCATTGCTGACTTTCGTAGAGTAGGCTGCAAAGCCGTTGGCGTGTTTCTGTCCCTTGCTAAAGGGTTGTGACAGGAAGGGTATCCGACATAAAAACATATGCCAAATCGGCGACTCTCGAGAAAGGGAAAAAGCCGAAAGAGAAGAAGAAGAAAGCCAGAGAAGAGTATGAGTCTTCATTTCTATTTCCATAACTTAATAAGTGACTATCATGTAACTTTGTATTTACCATTATTATACTGTATGTACAGTATTGACTTAAATAAGCTCTTTTTCAGTGTAACTTTTTTTGTAATTGTAAGGACCCCATTGGAAATAAGTTTTACCAAACTTTATGGGATATCATTGATTTTAACTACACTTATACAGGGTATTTTTAAATTTATTTTATTTGTTATTCTACATTTGTATAGCTAGTTGTTACCAAAATTTTATTTTTGTACACTTTATAGATATTTTTGGTTTTCTATACTTGAATACCTCATTTTATATCAGTAATGCAAATAATTTATCAGTTTATTTATTAGCAATATATGTATATTAGTGTGTGTGTGTGTGTGTGTGTGTGTGTTGTACAGATTTTATGCCATCTAAGAAACCCAAAATTATAAACTATTGTATAGTATAAATTATTATTGACTGATATATTATATGTGTATGAGTATTATTTGCGAATGTGAAAGCAAATAAAATCAACAAATCAATCAATGAATCAATCAATCAATCACGTGAAGCAAAGTCGAAACTGTGATTGGTCAAGCTCCGAATCAACGTTCCCGCATTCAGATAAACACGTTTATGTCAATGCAGAGAAAACTGACAGGAATTGTGAGTTAAACCTCTTTGCCTGAGTTTTATCTAAACAGATTCCCAAAATATAAATGGTTATATATATATATATATATATATATATATATATATATATATATATATATATATATATATTTTAGTCCGCTTAAATTGGAAACAAAGCTCAACAGAAGGAAAAACATAACCATGATTTCTTAGTCGTAAACACAGACATTCGGTTGGATGTATGACGTTTCATTCCTGCGACCCGCCTCCGCTCTATGTCATCAACACGCGCCTCAAGCTCTTTCTTTTCTCTCTTCCTGAAGATGGCGGCGGGGGTGAGTGAGATGGAAGAAAACCCGTTTTCCTGTTCACTTTAAACTGGTGCTTACAATCTTGGGATTATCAAATCCATCCTCAGTTCAATTAAGTTTATTGTTTTTAGATTATTTCTTGTAGGGTGTATTTAGGTCAGAACGATGTTTATTTGATAATAAAACGCAGCCCATGGTTTCTGTAGTATATATTCTGAATGTGAGGCTTGGATGGGAGTATCACCGAGGCTGTGTTTGTGCCACGTTACACTGAAATGCATGGATGCGTTTATTAGTCAGTTAAGACGCAGCCTGAATCTGGTTTATACTATCTTCACACATCATGTGTATTGTCAAAACGTATTATGTACAGTGTCTACCTATTGGTTGTTAGTTTGTTTGGACTTAGATGCTAGTTTATTAGCACTATTAGCAGTGTCACTACGGTGGTGTTCCAAATCGAGCCATACTCCACATAAAAATACAAAATCTTTTGCGTACAGAGCAAATACTTTTTATGTCCTGCACAATTAATCACAGTCTAATAAGTAGCTGTTTCTTTTAATGTTTATGGAGCCAGAAATGTTCTATCAGCTCACGTTTTGTGTTTAAACTGGTTTCAAGTTGTCAAGTTAATGTGAGGTGACATGGCTGTTTATTAAGAGAAACATTGATGTGAATTTGTTCATTTCATTGTCAAGTCTATGACGACTTGGCGTATTTTGTGATACTGACATTTTTTTTTCTTTTTCCCAGACTCTCTACACATACCCTGAGAACTGGAGGGCATTCAAGGCCCAGATCGCAGCCCAGTACAGTGGGGCTCGCTTGAAGGTGGCAAGCTTCCCCCCTGCCTTCACCTTCGGGCAGACGAACCGCACCCCTGCTTTCCTCAGCAACTTTCCTTTGGGCAAGGTTGGCACAAGATCTGCTCGTAATCTGTTTATCTCCAGTTGTGAAACATTTTTAAGTTGTCTTACCTTTTTGGTTTGTTGCCTGTCTTTAGGTTCCGGCTTTCCAGGGTGATGATGGTTTCTGTCTGTTTGAGAGCAATGCCATTGCTCATTACTGTAAGTATTGCTCAGCTTTTTGAAAGGTGTTGCACCACCACAACTTTAATGTGGGGTGCTGTCACTGCATTTCTTGTGCTTTTAATTGATGTGTGTCTTGCCATGTCTTCACACTGGCAGTCTTTTGTTGCTTGAAACTTCAACGGGTTCTATGAGCCTTTGTGTATTGTTGATTTGTTGTATGGCGATTTTCTAATTAATAGGAACCGTAACAATGTGTAAGTGTGAAATCAAAGCAGCAGGGGTTTCCCCTGTCCCCAGTTGTCCAATGAACAACTACAATAATAAATGTATAAAGGGCTCCTGAGTAGCACATCCACAATGTGCGCGACTATTAACCCAGAGGTTGCAAGTTTGAATCCGGTTTCATGTCACAGACATCTGTCGATTTGAGTGCACATTTGTATGAGGGAGGATAGTGCTTGGGTTGGACTGCACCCAAATGTGTGTATGCTGCAGTTTGAAAAGAGTCAGGTGGCTAGTATTGCATGCCCCCCCCCCCCGCGTTGGTGGTGGTGGTGGTCCGATGATGGGGAAGACAATAACTGATGGGTGGGAATTGGATACGACTAAATGGGGAGAAAAAATTGAATGGATAGAATTTTAGCTCTATAGTCCTAGAGCTGTTCAACCCCCAGTGCAGCTAACTGGGTTATCAAAGGCGGGACATGTCTCTCACTGTCTATGGTGAGAGGTTGATGTAAAAGAACCATTGCTGACTTTCGTAAAGAGTAGGCTGCAAAGTCGTCAGCGTGTTTCTGTCCCTTGCTAAAAAGGGTTGTGACAGGAAGGGCATCCGACGTAAAAATCTCTGCCAAATCAAACGTGCAAATCAGATGGTTCGCTGTGGCGACTCCTGAGTAAAAGGGAAAAAGTCGAAAGGAAGACAGACAGTCCTAGAGCTGTTCAACTTAACAGTTTGAGATGCATAAAGCAATGCTTAAAATTCCAAAACATTTCCAACTGGTGGTAAATAGGGATGACAATTTTCCGCGGATCTGCGGAATTCCTCAGTTTTTATCTCAAATTGGTAATTTCTGTGAATCATCTAAATCCGGGGAGAAAATTTTAGGGGGCTACAGGGCCATCTATAGTATAGTATAGGTGGCACGGTGGCATAGTGGTTAAGACGTCTGCCTCACAGCAAGAAGGCCTTGGGTCGATTCCCTGGCCTGGGCATTTCTGTGCGGAGTTTGCATGTTCTCCCTGTGCTTGTGTTGGTTTCCTCTGGGTACTCCAGTTTCCTCACACGGTCCAAAAACATGCACAGTAGGCTAATTGGCTGCTCTAAATTGTCCGTAGGTTCGCATCCTGCAAACCACTTGCACGATCCTTGCCAAGAAAACCTCCATGAAGATAAACAAGATGTTTCCCAGGGGTCTAGGCAGGGGTCTAACTGGAATTCGAGCCCACAACCTCCCGATCATGAGCCCAGCACCCTAAGCACTAAACCACCGGCCCCACGATACAATCTGCTTGTGGTGTCTCAAAATCATGCTGAAGACATTAGACAGCACTTAATTTGTGCTAACTGTACAGGAGTTGACACAGAAGCCACCTGCATTATAGGAGCAAATGGTTGACATCTCTCTCAACGTAATTGTAGAAATTGATCGGCAGTTTACTTTCACCACTTCTCGGGTGTAAATACGATCAACTGTGAAATGACATCTGCTGTTTTCTCATGTTATTGAATTTTTAAAGATCAGAAAGTTTCTGTGAGAATGGATTTTATTGTTCATGACCTCTGCTCAATTCTTAGGAGGTTCATAAAATTTAGTTTTGCAGGGGTCTAGATGTGCAGAACGGTTTAGTTCTCATTTCAGTCATCTCCTGTTGTTTTCAAACTATCTCTTAACTGGTTTGTTTTTCAAAATTAGTGTTTTTCCTCCCTGTGCTGCACTTGAATCTGAAAGGCAACACTTCCTCTCCTAAAGCATGTTGGGTGACATATTCAACAAAACATTGCCACCAAAAGTTCAAGGGTTCTCATCGCAAATTAACCTGAAGTTTTAGTTGGTTAGCATTTATCTAACTTATTTTCTGCCTGTGCGTGCCCTATGCTCATGTGAATATTGTAACCAGCATTATGTCTGATGGTAGCGGCACGGTGGCGTAGTGGTTAGCACGTCCGCCTCACAGCAAGAAGGCCTGGGTTCGATTCCTGGTCTGGGCGTTTCTGTGTGGAGTTTGCATGTTCTCCCCGTGCTTGTGCGGGTTTCCTCCGGGTGCTCCGGTTTCCTCCCGCAATCCAAAGACGTGCACTGTAGGTTAATTGGCCGTTCTAAATTGACCGTAGATTCTCTCCTGCAGCGGCACTGGAACCCAGTCAAATCGGCGCTTGCCTTTCCATTGGATCCTTCCGGTGGCGCCGAGACGGGGGACTTGCTGCTTGGGTAACAGCCTGTCCCTCATTACTCCCTACCCGGGCTCTGCGCACTGGGGAGTATCACCAGCCAGAGCGCAGCCATAGTCCTTCGGGACTGACGGAGGCCTACGATTATGTCTGATACATGTGTATTGTAAAGGTACTTCCTTGCGATGATGTGGCCCTCGATGTAAAAATGACAAACGTGACTACTCACCCTGCCCCGCCCCCCGTGAAATGGCACCATAATACTATAACTGGGACCTTTTTTGTTATCCTATTCCACCAACATTACACCTGATTTGGGTCATGCTAAATTATTTGTTATTCGGTGTACCGAATGTGCATGAGTGAGCCATAATTTTTTTTTTTTTTTGGATATGTGCAAACTGCTGACATTTAAAACGATCATGTTTCAGCGGAAGTGGTTCCTTCTGCTTGAGTCCTTTCCTCTTGGTAAAAGTGCGTGCAAATGTGGTGAGACTGGGCATGCTCAGACATGCCGCCTTACTCATTGGCTGTTCCAGCCTAGTCGTGACGAACTTGTTGGATTGACTGGGGTGCATCACTAACGCTGTGCATCATAACACTTAGTCAGCCAGTGCTGAACTATACAAACGTCAAGTGTAGAAATAGGAGAAATCATTTCTTTTGTTTCGAAACCAACTGAGCTTTATAAGCCGTTTTAGATTTGCTTTTGCTGGCAGTCTTCTCGTCCGCAGAGGTACTAGAATGCGATGTCTCATCGTCTGCACAGGACTCCTCCATTTACACCCATTTCTCTGAAATTGCTAGCCGTAATTGTTGCTCGAGCATGTGTTTTTAATCACCTAAACTGTTGCTGGCTGAGTGAGTTCATCTCAATTCTGGGGGTGACTGCTCACCATTTGGTTTAGCCCCGCCCGAACTCCAATTGTTACCAATTTTGTGCCTTTTTTAAGGGCATTTTCGATGAAAATAAGCATCTCTCACTTAAATGTATCACATACACATGAATTATGCTGTAAGGATAACCAATACTGATATTGCGGCGGGCGAATTTTTCTACTAGCACAGTGAATCGTCCGTTTCTCAGATTAAACATGGAGGGAGATGAATGTTGACCATTATTCAATATTTTTTGTGCTTTAAAACACCACAGCTCATAGCCACAGCACTAACTGTGTGAAGTTGTCCTTTACTAGATGCTTTCCTTGAAACTGTATTATTATCAGGTATTCCAACACATTAGCTTTTTACTCTTCTAGACTTCTTTAGACTTACGATTTCTAGGCAACAAAAATTGTTTTTGGGGAACACACTGGCGTACCCACTTGGCCAATATACTAGTTAATAAATCTATAAATTTTGCATGTCTTTGAAAGACCAGTTAATGTTAAGAGCCTCTTCCTGCCCACCACTAACATGTTGGTACCAGTCTAATACAGTTTTGAACTACTGTTGTTTACCTCGGCTATGAACAGTTTTGATATCTTCTTGTCAATACTGCTTCTCTGATAGTGAGCACTGATGCCCTCCATGGCAGTACTCCTCAAGACCGTGCCCAGGTGCTGCAGTGGGTCAGTTTTGCTGACTCGGAGATCATTCCGCCAGCCAGTACCTGGGTCTTTCCCACCCTGGGCATCATGCAGTTCAACAAACAGGTCAGTTTTTGTTTTTGTTTTTTAATAAATTAAAGCATTGTTTTTAGTCGGCTATTTATTTATTTTGTCTTTTCTGAATATGTTCAGGCCACAGAGCAGGCCAAAGAAGATGTGAAACGTATGCTCACTGTTCTGAACCAGCACTTAAACACTCACACCTTTCTTGTTGGCGAGAGAGTCACTCTGGCTGATATCACTGTGGTGTGTTCTCTGCTCTGGCTCTACAAACAGGTGAGTTTGACTGTTTTTCTTTAGTGTTGTGTAATGTTGGTTTTGTGTCACCACCTGGTTTCTATGCACTTATTTGGGAAAATAATTGTTTGACAGTGTGTTTATAGCAGACAGCTGTGATCAATCAAAACCCAGGAGTGTGTATTGCCATTGAGTATTTTCTCTCGCACTGTTAACGGTATAACATTTTGCAAATGGAGTTCATTTGCTGTAAGGAATGCTGTAGTTTAGTTGACAGTGACAGTCTTCTGGACATATTCATTTTATGGCTGCAACTCGCAATTATTTTAACAATCGATCGATTATTTTTCGATTAATCGGAAAGTGCACAAACTTTATTATTATTATTATTTTTAATTTCTATATTCAAAAATAGACCATTTGTTTTCAAATTGCCAGTCCATATGTGAGTAACCGAGTGTCTGTCTGTCTTATTTGTTGATTCTGTGATAGGTAGTTAATCATAGTTCATATAAGTAATCTACATACACACACACACACACACGCACATATATATACACACACTCAAGTAGAAAATTAATATATTATACATGCTATAGCTAACCTTGCTAGGAACATGACAGCTGCTTTCTTGAATTGCCAGACCTAGTTTAGCTCATGTGACAAGAGCAAACACGCTTCTGTATTAATACTCTTAGTACAACATCTGCTGCTCAGGCCAGGTGCCAAGGTTATTTCTTAATGTACAGAAATAGCGGAATGAGCCAATGCATTGCATTGTGAGCCTTTGTAATAAACTATTATTTATATATATATATATATATATTCCACTTCAAAACAGAATAAATTTAGGATTCTGTAGTCACCTTGCTGATGGGCTGGCTTCCTCATCAATTCCTACATGTTTTCTCTTAAGATGCTCCCGTGTCATTGTCGTGCTCCGGTGACAAGCCATTTCACTTTTACAAAGCCTGCATACAACAAATTTTCGGGGACTATGTAGATTAAAATGTTCCCAAACTTTTGAAGATTTCAGTCGAACACTTTTTTTTTTTTTTTTTTTTTTTTTTTTCCTCCATCCCAGTGCCACTGGCAGCCTACTGAGCCATATTTTGTAATGTTTATGAAGATGGACAAATGCCTCATGATCTATGTCTACAATTCATCCACGTTTTACAGTTACGGCGAGGCGCACTATGACACGTCTGTTCAACTCTGTGAGTGACACTTGTCTGTAGTGGCTGACTTGTGCAATAATCACGAGGCTATTCGACAATGGAGATTTGTTGCCAACACTTAATCTCTTTTATCGGTTCGTTGTTGCAGCACTAATTCACTTGTTTACTTTGAAGCAAATGGTGTTTGAATGTTTAGTTGGGGAAATTAATGAATGTTTATGTTCAGATCTCGTTCACATCAGAGTCAAGCATTTTGTGGCTGAATCTTAAATTGCTGTATGCTCCGCATAGCACTGTAGTCATTGTCTCTCAAAGAAATTCAGCAATTTGACTCTTTAGAATCTTGTGTTGATGGTTGATGTGATCAACAAACCAGGATATGGATGAAAACTGGCCGCAGTTGCTGCACCAGTGGGTGCCATTTCAGGAATGAAATTTTCTTGCAAATATTTGTCAGTTGAAATCGGTATTTTTTTAAACAAAACATTGTTCTGTACATTAAAGTTTGTTTTACCAAAAGTTGTTCCATGACTTTTGTAAATTTATTCATGCATTTTTCTGAATCGCTTTAACCTGATTAGGGTTGCGGGGAAGCTGGCGTCCATCTTAGTTGACTCTGGGTAAGGCAGAGTACACCCTCGACAGCTCACCAGGCAGAAAAATGCTGACGGCTGTGCAGCCTACTCTTGCTGAAAGTCAGCGATGTTTCTTTTTACAGTCTCTCACCATAGACAATAAAGGACATGGCCGGCCTTTGAAAACACAGATAGCTGCACTGGGGGACTTTTGTACATCTGCACTAAAATAATGTAATTATGATTTTTTTTTTTTTTTTTTTTGAGATTTGTACCTCTATGCTAAGACATAATGGCCGAATTTCATAAGAAAAGAGAGAATTATTCCAACCAGTTTGTTTTGAACATTGTGTTTTAAACATTCCCTGCTGTTTTTTCTCTATAAGAATGCTTGCCAGCTTTTCATGCCCAAGAGGCTCGAGCAAATGTTAGTGTTGTGTTGCTTAACTTGTTAAGACCTTCAGAACATGTTCCGACCATATTTTCTAAATATGAATATTTCTCAGGTATGATCCAGATCTGTGGGAAAGTGTTTTTGCCTTTGAAGAAGACGCTAATGATTTGTATTTTTTGCAATTCTTAGGTTCTTGAGCCTGCCTTCCGTCAGCCCTACCCCAATGTCAATCGCTGGTTTGTGACCTGCATCAACCAGCCCGAATTTAAAGCAGTCCTTGGGGAGGTGAAGCTCTGTGAGAAGATGGCTCAATTTGATGGTAGGCTGGTATCATGTACTATAGCTTTGACCTGTCTAACATGCATGTTTGCTTATGACTTCGACTTTACAACCACCAGTGACTTAAAACAAACGAACAAATAAATAAATATTGTTGAATAGCTTATATATTTGGGTATCATTTATGAGAATGTCAGCTTAGCCTGGCTGATATAGCCTATTTGAGGATCAAATGGACTAAACTGTGTGTGTGTATGTGTATATATATATATATATATATATATATATATATATATATATATATAATATATCCTGTACTCTTCCTCTTTCCATTGTCTGAGCCAAAACAATGACTCTGAGGCCCTGGAGTCGACTTGATTTTTATGTTGTTTTTTTTTGAGAACCATGAACTGATTCATGAGAATTGACTCTTCCTCCATGTCCTTTTGGAAAGAGATGCATTAGGTTGAAAATATATGTAGACTAGTCCTCCTCCTCCATAGATTAATGTCTAAATACCGCACCTGTATATTGTATACACATGCACACACACACACACACACATACACAGACATATATAAACAATTTCGGACTATAAGGCACACGTAATCCTTTAATTTTCTCAAAAATTGATGGTACACCTTATAAACCTGTGCGTGTATAAATGTGTGTATAAATCTGTTGACATGGCCGCACCACTTTATGGATTGTTGGAGCATTACAGCTACCATAGGTCAGGTAATATGGTGTGTGTAGGACCTCAAAATGGCACCCATTAAGGGACATGCTTATGAGGCAGATTTCAAACTGAAGGTTATCAGTCACGCAGTATAACATGGAAATAGATCAGCTGCCAGAGATTTCAATATTAATCCATCAGTGGTACGAAAATGGAGTAAGCAAGATGACCTGTGCCAAGTAAATATAAGACTAAATGGAGTTTCCGAGGGAACAAAGCGAGATGGCCACAATTAGGGGATAAAATTGAACAGTGGGTTATTGAACAGAGAAGTGCAGGTAGAAGTGCTTCTACAGTATTCGACTCAAGGCAGCAGCGGTAGCAAGTGAAATTAAGATAAATGACTTTCAAGGGGGTCCTTCTTGGTGCTTCTGTTTTATGAAAAGGCGTAATCTCTCCATTTGCACAAGAACTACTGTCTCACAGCAACTGCCAAAGGATTATGAAGAAAACTTGACCATTTCCCGCACCTACTGCAAGCACGAGATCACTGAAAAGAAGATCCAGCCAGAACACATCACCGACATGGACGAGGGCCTCCTCAGATTTGACGTTCCTGTGATACTGTCGATAAAGCAGGGATTAGTACAGTATCTATACACACCACTGGGAATGAGAAGTCGTCCTTCACTGTAGTACTCTGTTGACTTTGCCAAAAGAAAAGTTTCCAGCCAACATCTTCTTCAAGGCGAATGTAAAGGGCTAGATGGATGAGGGGAAGATGGCTAAGTGGCTGAGAGAAGTTTGTCAAGAGACCGGATGGCTTTCTCCACAAATTTCCGTCCCTATTGATCTGCGACTCCATGCGCACCCATCTCACCGATACCGTCAAAACCCCAAGTGAAGCAAGCTAATTCAGAGCTTGCCATCATTCCGGGTGGATTAACCAAAGAACTCCAACCTGTAGATATTGGTGTCAACAGATTGTTCAGAATTAAAGTACGAGCTGCGTGGGAGCATTGGATGACAGAAGGTGAACACATATTCACCAAGACAGGAAGGCAACGCAGGGCAATAGTTGTCGCCATCGGCCAATTAATCAAAGATACTTGGGCTATTATTCCAACCAGGTTGTGTTTTAAGCCCGGTCCGCCTTATGTATGAAAATATGACCGTTCATTAATATTGTACCTAATAATCTAGTGCACCTTATAGTCCGCGAAAGTGTGTGATTCTTGCTTTCTTAGGAGTTAAACACATGGTAATTATCACCTACAAACATCAATTATTAAAACTGTTAGAGAAATAAATTCAGTTGACACAACCAAACTAGAATTGCAGTCTGCTTCTGACTTTGCACTTATAGCCAAGAAGTTTGCTGAGAACCAGCCCAAGAGGGAGACTCCATCCAAGAAGGATAAAGCTGTCAAGGATGCTGGTAAGCAGCAGTCACAACAGCAGGAGAAAAAGGAAAAGAAAAAGGAAGAGAAGAAATCTGCCCCACCAGCTGAGGAGATGGATGAGTGTGAAGCTGCACTTGCTTCTGAACCAAAAACAAAGGACCCATTTGCTCACCTTCCGAAGAGGTAAATGAATGATAACCTTGTTAATTAAAAAAAAAAGTTTTTGATATTCTGACCTTGGAATTACCAGGAAGCATCATGGTTCCTGCATGTCATTAAATCACTTTTTTATTTAATGCAATTAAGTCATTAATTTCAATGTAGCAGAATCTTTACATATAATACTTAATACAGTCATCCCTTGAATATTGCGGACAATGTAGACCAGACCGAGCCGCGATATTCGAAAAACCGCGAAGTAGGAACACCCCTCTCATTTGTACCATGTTGTCTCATTTCTATGTTTTCGCGTCTATACAATATCAAGAAGTGTATATTAAACGTTAGTTATATGCATATGTAAATACTGTAATGTATTAATATTTAAATAGAATTTATATATAAATACTTTAAGTACTGTACTCACCTCTGACAATAGCTCTTCTCTGCTTGATCTTAAGCTTAGTCTTTTTTGATGTAACACATGGTAGATTCATTTATGCTGTAATGGCGTGCTACATGGGCATACGTATTGCCTGCCGTCAGCATATCTAGCATCTTCACTTTTTGAGTCACTGTCATCATATTTCGCTCTTTCTTGGGCTCATTGGATGCCTTAGATGGTGCAGGACGTTCACAAACACTATAAGATCACAAATCTCGCGGGAATGTGCGAGGCAACTATGTCACGCGTCGAAGCCAATCAGCTTGCGAGATTGAGTTGAGTGGGCAGGAGGCAACAGCGTCACGCATCTAAGCCAATCAGCTTGCGAGATTAAATTGAGTGGGCGGTCCCTGCCTGAACTGGGGAGGAGGGGCACTTCAGTCTGTCGTTTGTAAACAATGGACGCAGCCCGCCTTGGGTCCCTGCCTTCCGCTTACTAACATGCGAGTTTCAGCACGAATTTTGAATTTTTTATGAAAATATTTTTAATTTTATTTTTTATTAAAATCCCGCGAAGTGGCAAGGGATGGCTGCAATTACAAAATCTTCAGTTTATGAGTGGTAAATTGCAGATGATATGTCCTACTCATTTGGAAAGAACTTGCTGCAAGCAGTTTACTCATTTGCAACAAACTCGCAGCTTGCTGAGATCCTGCCACTCAAAAAAGGACAGCAAATAGATATGTGCAGTATTAATGCGCAGACGGTCGAACATGTTTTGCAAACAAATGGCACTGCAAGCTAGTATTATCAATACTCATTGACCCGTTTCACCTGAACTTTGAACAATGCCTTGGAAGTGTGTATTCAGCAAAGTCTGACAGGCGAGTGATGAATTCACATTATAGATTGCACCTGTGACTGGAGATAGGAACGCATTCCACTGTTGCCTATTGTAATAGTGTCTGATGTCGCTGTGAATGGTGTGGACGCGATGAAGGCAGAATTATTGTTGTGCACATTTTAGAACTGGGGTGGTACAGAGTCTTGAGTCAGACACCAACACCGAAGATTATTTTTGAACCATATTCAGTTCAAATGTGGGGAAGATGAAACGGGCTACCTGCTGCGGTTTTCCTAAAAACTGCTATTTCCTAAAACCGTTGATAATCAATGTCAGTACACATAACTTTGTATTAATGTTTGACGAAAGCCTGAACAAAGAAAATAAACAAATGGACATGAACATACGATGCCAGGCATGCAGTACTCGGTTGATCATGCTTGCCAAAACGCAATACATACATGGCAATTTTCCGTGGAATTCTGCAGTTTTTATCTCAAATTGGTAATTTCTGTGAATTGTCTAAATTCGAGGAGAAAATTTTATGGGGGTATGGGGGGTATAAGGGCGCTTTTGGCAAGTTCACTTGCTTGTGCTTGAGACAAAGCGCGACTTATCCGGACTTCTGAACTTTCAAGTGAGCAAGTGAAGGCTGAGTACTAAACAAGTATTCAATGGTGCACTTGCTCACTTCAAAGATCGGAAGTCCGTATAAGCCGCGCTTTGTCTCAAGCACAATCAAATGAACTCTCTACAAGTGCCTACTTTTGGTGGAGTGCCTCATATATTGTAAGCCGCTCATCGATTGGCTGTTTTTAGCTTGGTGTAAAGTGACTCGGCTCAATGCAAATGGCGGTGTGTTGTGTTTAAGATGGTGTGAACTTTAATGAAAGAAGAGGAATCCTGCGTGTCAGAAATAGATAAGGATGTTAAGAATGAGTTTAAGTGTGAATGGCTAGAGAAGATTGTGAAATTTGAGGTGAAAATTGGCAAACAGACTCGGAACGTATCGGAACCTTTGGCGAGTTTCGTAAAAGAAATCTGACATCGCCGGCAAGGCCTTGTGTGTTTATTGCAACGACCTGATCAATTATGGATCTCGCAGCTGTATTGCACTTATGGCCGACAGACAAGTGCACTCAGAGGTAATTACTAAATATTTATTTCGCTTAGATTACATGAAATCCTTTTAAAATGTAACGTCATAAAAGTAATCGGTGTTGGTAAAATCATTGTGTGATAAACTTTCTTGCATTATTGATAACAGTTTAATTTGTATGGGAAATTTATTTTCATTTTATTCTTTTTTTTTTTTTTTTTTTTGCAGCCAAACGTGAGTAATTCGTGTTCAATTTGAAAATACTTAATACATCGGTGATGATAATATAAATTAATACACTGCTAGACAGTTATTTGAAAATGTTTCATAAATTTATAAAGTGGTTTACAGGAAATATTTGTGTATATTTTTTCATCTTTCATTCATACAACACAAAACATAGAGCCATGGTTGACCTATTTCTCAATTCTGTGTATATATTATATTGCAAGTACAGTCATCCCTTGCCAGTTTGCGATTTGAACTTTGCGGTCTTGGTACATCGCTGTATTTAAAAAAAAAATAAATAAAATTCATTAAAAAAATTCAAAATTCACGCTGAAACTCTCATGCAAGCAAGCGGAAGGCAGGGACCCAAGGCAGGCTGCATCCATTGTTTACAAACGCCAGACTGAAATGCCCCTCCTCCCTAGTTCAGGCAGGGCCCGCCCACTCAACTCAATCTTGCAAGCTGATTGGCTTAGATACGTGACGCCGTCGACTTGCACATTCCCGCGAGATTTGTGATTTTATGATCTTGTAGTGTTTGTGAACATCCTGCACCATCTAAGGCATCCAATGAGCCCAAGAAAAAGCGAAACATGATGACAGTGACCCAAAAAGTGAAGTTGCTAGATATGCTGATGGCGGGTAATATGTATGCCCATGTAATACGTCATTACGGCACAAATGAATCTACCGTGCGTTACATCAAAAAAGATTAAGATCAATCAGAGAAGAGCTATTGTCAGAGGTGAGTACAGAACTTAAAGTATTTATATATAAGTTCTACTATTTAAATATTAATACATTACAGTATTTACATATGCGTATAACTGTAATGTTTAATATACATTTCTTGATATTGTATAGACGCGAAAACATAGAAATGAGAAAACATGGTAGCAATGAGAGGGGTGTTCCTACTTCGCGGTTTTTCGAATATCGCGGCCAGGTCTGGTCTACATTATCCGCGATATTCAAGGAATGACTGTACATATGTTTACAAATAATTATATTCCAATTAGTCTATGCTAGATGATATGGTGACCAACTGAAGATAACAAACAGGCTCCGCCATGGACACCTCCCCCCCGTGCTAAAGTTCAGCTGAAAATATGTTTTGCTGTTGGCATGTATGTCAATACTATAGATCCACATTTGTGGGACAGGTTACTGCTGTCGAAATGGACAGTTATTTTTGATAAATTAAACAAATACAGCCAACTTATAATAAATGGCAATTGATCTGACTTATTTCAATGTAAGTCTTCATACAGCCATTTTATTTGAAAAAAAGAAAAAAAAAATTTGCAGTTGCTGTTTTGAAATAAAATGTTTCAATTTTACTGTGAATTTTTGCACACGGCCTCATAATGCCAGTCACTTACTGCCTATCTATTTTATATATATATATATATATATATATATATATATATATATATATTATAATATATGTGTGTGTGTATGTATCACACACAAGCCTCAGAGTCATGCGTATTGGGTTTACTTTTACAATATATGCACACATTGGTCTCCAGGTGCACAGCCAAGCATAGCATTTAATACAAGGAATGTCATTAAAAAGTCATTAAGATGTGATTAATTTTCAAACTGTCCAGGCTGCAGGAACCCTGAGCATTTACCTACATGTGTAACAGTACCTATATATGATCTTTGGAAACCCCCCTCTAGCCTTTTCTTAAATTATTTTATTACACATGCCCCCAGCTCTTTTGTGTTGGATGAGTTCAAGAGAAAGTACTCCAATGAAGACACACTGACTGTGGCTGTCCCTCACTTCTGGGAAAACTTTGACCGTGAAGGCTTCTCTATCTGGTATTGCGAATACCGTTATCCAGAGGAGCTAGCCATGACCTTCATGAGCTGCAATCTTATCACAGGTATGAGCAGAGCATGCTGACGTAACTTGATGTTTTTTGTAAGCTTGGAGTGTTTCCATTTTGTCAAATCAAAACGGAGAGCAGCTCGTTGGTATCATGAATCCAAGACGGTTAAGTGTTCGCCGCTGCTTTCACATCTTTATAAATTAATGTCGGTATTTTTGTTTTCTACAGAAAAGACTGACTAATCTAATACAGGATTTATACTGTGATCAATAATCATGCACTTTTGACATGACAATGGTTTTATAATTCATGGTTCATAGCCGCTCAAATGTATGTCTTCCTTTTCCATGTTATTTATGTAGAGAAAATAATTGACATCTTTCACACAACCTTTATTTGAATACTGTTCAAATGTTACGTTAATTGTTTATTCTGTAAACAGATTAATTTGAGGCTGCACTGTTGCACCTCTACTATTAATCAACAATACAGTGTTGAGTGATCTCGTTTGTTCTGTATCAGGAATGTTCCAGCGTCTTGATAAACTACGCAAGAACGCTTTTGCTAGCGTCATCTTGTTTGGCACAAACAACGACAGTTCTATCTCTGGCATTTGGGTTTTTAGAGGTCAAGATCTAGCGTTCACCGTAAGTCACTTCACTTATTCTTTTATTTTTACAATTTTAGAAGTTTGAAGATTCTGAAAGTTACGTTTTTGTCGTGTCAATAATCTGGGAAAACGGCAGTGGTGGCCTGTTTTCATGGGTGCCGGATCTCTGACCCGTAGGTTGGGGGCTCAAATCCCTCTATCCACAGGGTTGTCAAAGGCCGGCCAGGTCTCTCACTATCTATGGTGTGAGGTTCATGGAAAAGAACCATTGCTGACTCTCGTAAAGAGTAGCTGCAAAGCCGTCAGCGTGTTTCTGCCCCTTGCTAAAGGTTGTGTCAGGAAGGGCATCTGATGTAAAAACCTATTCCAAATTGAATATGTGAATCAGATGATTCGCTGATGCGACCCCTGAAAAAGGGGAAAACCCGAAAGGATAAGAATTACTTGTATTGTATCTTAATTTTTTAACTTATTGGTTTTGTGTCGTATTCGAAGTAATCCAGTTCCTGGTATTTCATTATTTCTGTATATTGTTTTTCCCTTTGTTTTAGTTATCTGAAGACTGGCAGATCGACTACGAGTCTTATAACTGGCGCAAATTGGATGTAGATAGCGAGGAGTGCAAGACCATGGTGAAGGAATACTTTGCATGGGAAGGTGATTTTAAGCATGTCGGCAAAGCTTTCAATCAGGGCAAGGTCTTCAAGTGATCAGTGATGGCACTTCTCAACTTTCAACCTCTGAAACTAAGGACATAATTAAGGAACTGAAGTCATGTTGGATGGTGTTTCATCCTAAGATGTCGAATTGAAACAAAAAAAATAAAAATGCCTTCCACAATTCCACTTGGTTTAATTTTTGTATTAGAAAACTGTGGTAAATTAAAATTGCTTAATGTTTAATAGAACTGAAGACTGTAACCTGAACAATCACTGTTTTTGTTTTCAAGTTGCTATTAGGTGTAGTAGATTAATAGAATCCAATAGAACTGCATGCTAACGATTCTGTGTAATTGAATCACCAATTGAAAGGGGGCGTGTTCAAAATAATACCACTGTGGAGTTCAATTTGTGACATCGTTCATTCATTCTTTGAAAAACAGGTGTTGAGTATGGTCCTTATTTCAGGAAGAAAGGCAGCAAATGCTGTACATGCTGCTGGTTGAACATTTCTCTGAAATTCTGAGAAAAATGGGTCGTTAAAAGCATTGTTCAGAAGAACAGCGTCCCCTGATTAAAAAGTTATAGATGGGGAAACATGAAGTGCAGAAAATTATAGGCTGCTCAGATAAAATGATCCCAAATGCTTTAAAATGGCAAGCAAAACCTGAAAGATATGGAAGAAAGTGGAAAAACTACCATTTAAATGGATCAAAGAAAACCCAAAATGGCAAGGACTCTGCCAACAATCAGCTTCAGGAAGACCAAAGAAGGTCTAAAGTGACCTGTGAGTCCTGTTACAATAAGAGGACGCCTCTGTGAAACAAGAAGCCCCTGCAAAGTCCCACTGTTTATATTAAAAAAAAAAAAAAAAAAACAACGTGCCAAAGAAGTTACAGTTTTCCGAAGCGCATGTTGACTGGAATAAAGAGAAACGGTGCAAAAAGTTGTGGCCTGATGAAAGTAAGATTGTACCTTCTGGGTCTGGTGGTCTGGTGCCCCCCCCCCAGGCAAGCCTCAAACACTGAATTCTAGCCACAGTGCGCTGTGAAGACAATGAAGCCTGGTGGTGCAAACATCAGGATATGGGGATGTTTCTCATACTATGCTGTGGGGCCTATTTATTGCATACCAGGGATTGTGGATTAGTTTGAATCCATCAGAATACTTGGAAGAGGTCGTTCAACCTTATGCTGAAGAGGAAATGCCCTTGAAATGGTTATTCCAACAATACAACTCTGAACACCATGGTAAATGGGCAACATCTTGTCAAAAATGTAATGTGGAAACTTTTCTTGGTGAAACTACATCTGATTGTGTGGCTATGTTGACTCTTCTCTCATTCATAACTAGGTAGAAGTACTGGAACTTGACTCTGTTCCAGAGGTCATTCCTTTACCTCTTCAATTAAAATTTGATGAGAAATAAACTTACTATTGCATGTACTGTCCCCATGTTATTGTTTTAGCTTTTACATTCTAATATTCCTATAATAACAACGACCTTTAGCCTGCAGGTGTAAATCTTTACAGTATGTGGCTAACGTATTAGCGGTTCACCAGTAGGGTGCCATGACACTTGTTAACCACGCTCTCACTTGCGTGATGTCATTTGGTGCTACTTGGTCTCTATTGTAGAGAGTATACTGCATACATTATACATGCTGCCACGGTCAATAGGCTCTGACTTCCGATTAGGGCAAAAAGCATGGTAAACATGCACACATTGATATGGAAAATGATGCAATAAATCTGAGTACTTAGGATGTTTTGGATCCCTAGAGACATGAATATAATCTAAATATTTGCAGCATGCAAATTTGGAGATACATCGACACATAATAGACATTGACACTTCATCAACATGGGAAATTTGCTTCATTAAATCCTGTGTGATCTCGCAATTATTCCAAAATTATCAGCGGGAAATGATGGCCGGGGTGATGCCATCGGTGGAAATGACGCCATCGGTGGAAATGACACCATCGGGCCGGAATGATGTCATGTGGCGGCAATGATGTCATCGGGTTCAATATGATGTGATCTGGACGCAATGATGTCATCAAACCAAAATGGCGGCAATGACGTCTTCCGGATGCAATGGCGTCATTTGGATAAAATGACATCAACCTAAAATGACATCATAAAGTTGGGATGACGTCACCAGAAGGGCGTGACGTCATCGGCAGAAATGACATCACCTAGAATGACGTCATCCGGGCGGGATGAAGGAGCCCACCCGGAATGACGACCGAGGTGACGTCACCAACCCAAGATGACATCATCAGGCCAAAATTATGTCATTGGCGAGAAATGTCATCTCAACCCGATGACGTCACTGACCTGAACTGACATCACCGGCCCTAAATGACATCATCAGTATCTTTTTTTTTTTTTTGGTACAAAAAGTGTCCGAAAAATTCCTTGTAATGTGTGGAATATATCAATCGAAATCCCTGTTATACTATACTTAGAAAAGAGAGGTGGGCGTGGCAGTTGACATGTTGTCATGGGGAATATTGTATTATTAAAGGGGAAATGAAATGCCGACTAAAGTTGGCGGTAGCTTATCTATAGTTTATTGAAGCGATCGTGGCTTAAATTTTATATCATAAATAAACCGTGGCACACACAACGGTTTTGTTTTATGTGTTTGTCGTATAAGTTATCGACCCGTAAGCCGCCATTGCTAAGTGCCCGCCTACAGAAAGTTACCGTGACATCACTGGGTTGGTACAAAGTACCACATGAAATATAGTGCATGCATATCAAAGCATATTATATGATATAAATAACATGGAATCTCCCGCCAACAACACGCGGTTTTTCAGCAGAAGATGATTATTTTTCGAAAGATGAAGGCGATATGGGAGGAGAGGAAATGCTTGCCATTCCACAGGCACATGTGACACGCTCCACCGAATGTAGTGTCGCAACTGACACTGGAGCTTTTGAGACAAAACACGGCTTATCCGGACTTCCGATCTAAGTAAGTGCGCTTTGAATACTTGTTTAGTACTCAGCATTGACTTTCTGACTTGAAAGATCAGAAGTCCGGATAAGCCGTGTTTTGGCTCTAAAGCTCCGGTAGAGCGTGTCACATATGCTTTCGAGCCTATCCGACGGAACATAGCCAACATTAGTCCAAGAACCCTGGCTGAATCTGAGGCCGAGAGCGATAATAGGGATATTGACAGTGATCACAGACATGCCGGTGAACATGACCAGATTGGCAATTTTATGTGCACTTGTGACAATTGTACACCGTTACCACAAATGCCCCGCTGCCAGGACGCTGTGCTTGACCATCTCTTGCGAGCTGAGGGGGAGCTGACCTGCAAAACAAACCATAGACTGTTTCCTCTGCGGTGCCTTGAAAGGGATATTTTAGAGGTGGTCATAGTCTCCATGAGAGATGTCCGTGCTGAAACCCTTGAACGCCCCATAAGTAGTCGGTAGGTTTACAGATCAAGTCACAATTGTCATGTTATTGTCTATGGTTGTCTAATATTCCATACCTCTGTGTGTTCAGCCTGGAGAGCTCGTTTTTCCTCCCTTTCGCTTACGTGCTGATACTGTATTACTTTGCAGCGTGCTTGGTCTGTCCGTGCTTGTAATATTGTATGTAGAAAAGTCAAATACGGTCGGAGCTGATCCTCGTTTCAACGATGTGGTTTTGGACCACACCATGGGACCAGTTCGTCAGATTTGTATGTGTGTACATAATCTTCTGTCCTGTTATGGGCACTGCAAATGCGTGCACTCTCATTCACTGGTGGGTCGGTACGTTTCAATGCACTGAGCCAGGCTTTCAATAGCTGACTGTTGCTTAAAGGCAGCCGGTGAAAGTGCGCGCCTTTACGTTTACAGCCCGGTGCGATACAATGATGACCGGTACTTAGGGGCTTTTTATTATTATCCATTGATGCGTTGCTAGCCATTGTGTTATCTACACAAGTTCACAACCACCAACCCAGTGACGTCACGGGAGACAGCTGGGAACCAATGGCGGCTTACATGGTCTCACACCGCGAATTTCAAATTGGATTTACATTATTATCAGGGCGATTTTCAACTGATCAGGTGAAAAAAACGTGATATTGAGGTCCAAATGAAGCGAGACAATGTTACATTGCGATGTGCCTCATTTCCCCTTCAAGGTCTGTACACCTCTCCTGCCTGGCAAGAAAACGGCTGCTTGCTCTCAAGACTAGAGGCATGCTATTGGAACAAGCCAATAAAGCCATGTTTGGTTGGCAAAAGTAATTCCTGACAATACTTCAGTTCCACATTTTATTCCATCGAATTTGTCTCGAGTTAACTGAGCATATTCGCGGTGAATAGCATGCAGCACTTCCTCTGGACTTTCCACCTTTATTATTGTCTTAGATTATGTGAACCACCTGCCATAGCATATTACAATGAGCATGCCTATTGCTTATGCTGCATAAGTATAACTCTGCCTTCCATATGTATTGGAACCCACAATTAAGATGTGTTAAAAGCTTTAAAATAAATTACATTTTTATTGCAGAAGCTACTCTCACCCTGAAAACAATAGAAAAACGTAACCTTCAACTCAAGTGAACTCGAAGGGAGGAAAAAAAAAATCCCTGACTAAGAAATAATTACTAGTATTTTTCATAAAATTACCTGTAGGGGCAGTTCTTGGTTCTAGAACAAGATCGACGTTCTGGAGCGGCGGCCCAATCTTGGACCTTAATCCAATCGAAAGCTTGTGGGGTGACATCATTGCAGATTCTGAGACAAACCCAAGAAGTTGAGAAGAACTGTGGAAGGTATCTCAATCATCCTGGGCTGGAAAACCTGGTCACAGGTGCCGGAAGTTGTCCGACTCCATGTAACATGCGAAACAGTGGATATACAACTAAATATTCGTTCAGTGACTCAAAGAAAAACAAAATCTTACAGCAGTTTTCAGTTTATACGGTGAATGTTTAAGTTTGTAAAGATAGCACTGTTTTTTTTTTTTTTTTTTTTTTTTTTTTTTTTTTTTTTTTTAAGTTTAATCACTTTTCTTCAATCTCTTTCAAGGAATAACACAAATTTAATGCATCTGTATATGTAAATAAAAGCTATTATAAAGATTTTGAGCTTATTTCACTTTTTATAAACACACTGCTATCATTTTGAACACGACTGTACAACCCCTAATTTAAAAGAATTATAAAATCACCAAACTTGGTGGCTTGTACACCCAGCATGACTTTGCAGCAAATATCATACAATGTAGGCACAAAAATGCAATTTCAGTAGTTTGCAAATTGAACTTTTGTTGTTGGATAATGAGAAGAAAACATTGAATTTGTCAAATTAAACAATGAAAATTATTATAAAAATCATTTAAGATGGAAGTTGAATGTTCTCAGCTCCTGTACAAAGAAGGAAGGTCTTGAAAGGAAAACATCGGTAGACCAGGGAAAGCCTCAAAGCATCTGGGAAAATCAATGCTCATCAGTTCATTTTCTTCTTCTTCTCTTTCGGCTTTTTCCCTTTCTCGGGAGTCGCCACAGTGAATCATTTGATTCGCACATTCGCACAGGTTTTTACGTCGGATGCCCTTCCTGTCACAACCCTTTAGCAAGGGACAGAAACACGCCAACGGCTCTGCAGCCTACTCTTTACGAAAGTCAGCAATGGTTCTTTTACATGCCTCTCACCATAGACAGTGAGAGACATGGCCCGCCTTTGATAACCCAGTTAGCTGCACTGGGGGCGACAGTGACAACTTGTGGAGAGTGGGACTCGAACCCCCAACCTTGGGATCAGCAATCCAGTGCCCTATACCACTAGACCATCACTGCCCCCTCCATCAGTTCATTTTCTGTACCCGCTTAATCCTAATTTGGGTCGCGGGGAGGCTGGTGCCCATCCCAGCCAACTTCGGGCGAGGGCAGAGTACACCCTGGACAGCTTGCCAGGCCATCGCAGGGCGGAAACACACTGACGGCTTTGCAGCCGACTCTTGTCGAAAGTCAGCGATGGTTCTTTTACATGAACCTCACACCATAGACAGTGAGAGACATGGCCGGCCTTTGATAACCCAGTTAGCGCCACTGGGGGGGCAGTGACAACCTTGTGCAGAGTGGGACTCGAACCCCCCCAACCTTTGGATCAGCGATCCAGCGCCCTATACCACTAGACCACCACTGCCCCAATGTGCTTCGTTTAACTATTAAATGTAGCTGTGGGCCCTGATCAATATATGATTTCATTTCCCCAAATATTAAGTGGTCTCAAGAATTTTTTTTTCAACCACAGGGTGGAGAGATCAGCCCGACCAACAATAAATTGTGCATTCGACAGTTTTAAACCCAGTTCCAGTAATTTAGGTGGTCTCTTTAGTTTTCTTTGCTTGATGCTGGCCAATAATTTAATTCTTCTGACACACAAAACTTATCCAGTCAAAGGCAAATCATATGTAAATACTGTATATATTTGGCCAATCAGTGTCAAGTGTCACTTTATGAGGAAACAGTTTCACTTTCATCTGTGATACGGGTTCCATGCAAGGTAAAGGACCAAGGGAGATGACAATCACAGGCGTGTACAGTGAGATTTGACACTCTTCTCATTCCACGGACAATGTTTTGGTGACAAAACGACCTGTTTGATGAGGATAATGTGTTCAAGTACGAAGAGTCAATTTTTTTTTCAGTTCAGTCTGATCAACTTGAACACACGACCGGCAAAACAGTTCAGATCACAATTCTGTTTTGATTTTAAAATTGATGATGCAAAGAAGTCATAGCTGGAGTGAGACTCTGTTCATTTCATTTTCTGTGATCACATAATCCAAATTAGGGTCACAGGGAGGCTTGCGGCCATCCCAGCCGACTCCGTGCGAGGGCAGATTACACTCTGGACACCTTGCCAGGCCATTGCAGGGCAGGAACACATTGATGGCTATGCAGCTACTCTTGTCGGAAGTCAGCTGTCACTGTCTATGGTGAGAGACATGGCCGGCCTTTGATAACCCAGTTAGCTGCACTGGGTGTGTGTGTGTGTGTGTGGGGTTGGGGGTGACAACCTGTTGAGAGAGTGGTTTGAATCCCCAACCTTCGGATCAGTGATCCAGCACCTTTACCACCAGGCCACCACCACCCGAGCGTCTGTTCTGCATCGGCAAAAGGTATCAATTTGATGTCATTTGACTTTGGTGTTCCATGCATCAATGATTTAGCCCCAAAAAGGAACAACAAGGTGACCCCCATCCCACAATTTTCATAAATTTTTTCATAGTTTTGTCCTCAAAAGCGAGTGATTTCAAATAACAAAATTCCCATCTACTTGATTTGGGGTGAGGGAAAATGCCATTAATTAAAATGTATTTTAATTTTAGTTAAATTAGTTAAAAATGAAATTAAAATAAAATTAAATTTAAATAAAATAAAAATTAATTAAAAATTATTTTAATTTCTTTACTGAGAATATTAAACAAACCCCCACCACACACACTCACACAAAAAAGTCCTATTTATGATTTATTTGCTGAGAGTAAAAATAAATAAATATTTAACCACCAACAATTAAGTGTGTTGATTACGTAAGTTTTTCCAGGGATTGTGTGTGAGTGGCAGTAAGTAGGATAGCAGATGGTTTCATTTTCGTTTTTCCCTTTAGTCGTCCTTGTTTGATTATTGCAAGATGCCTGTATGGGTGGAAAAAGGTACACAATTGCTGGAATACAAAGCATTTCTGCTGATTTTTATTGAACCGCTTTTACAGTATGAACATTCGGGGCAAAATGGTGGCTCAGGTTTGATACAGCTCTGTGACAATCTTGCAATTACACAACATGCTCCATATTTCTATCTTCTCACAACCACTCATTTCCATGTACTGTCCAGAGAGACGATGCATACAATGTCACTCAGCTCAGGTCTCATGGTAGACATGATTTTTCAAGCTATGCCCCCAGCACGTCTTTCCATGCATGTACCACTTGTGTGTTGAACCATGACCTATGTGCTACAGTTTTTCTACTGGAATTCTGAAATGCAGCAGGGGGCGCTCAAAGCTACAGATAGGTAAAGATCTGCATCCTACTCCTAAAATGGAGACCAGTTTCTAAGAACCAAATTACTGAGGTTGTGTTCTTAAAATGGAGTTCATACAGGGCTTTGGAGAGAGAGAGAGAGAGAGAGAGAGAGAGAAGAAGAAAAAAAACAAAAAACAAAACAAAAAAAAACCCAACAACAACAACAATAAAAACATCAACAACAAAAAAACACCAGCTATTTTTTTCTTTGCAAAGTTGCAACGCACAGTATTTAGTTACAATGCAATACAAGTGTTTGTGGATTCCCAGCTTATCCTTTCTAAAAGGAAAACTTTGCTAAAAAAATCTTGCTTTGGTAATGTTTCATGAGCTACCTCTGGACATAATACAGAATACAATATTATTTATTCTGCTTTGTGATAGTCTGAGCATTAGTTTCAAAACCACGTTATAAGAGCTGCCACATGCACATGCATTTTTTTTTTTTGTTGTTGTTGCTAGTTTTGTATACCTGTGTAAAGCCGTGTTACCTTATGACATCATTCATGTTTTCAGAACAGATTAGACGCCAAGATCCTTGCATGTTGTTCTATTACAACTACCATGTCATTTAAATTCAGGTGTTTTTTTTTTTTTTTTTTTTTGCATTTAAAGGGAATTTGACCTCCTTATTGTCAATAAATCAACTTAATTTAACCGCTCGTTCTTTGCCCCAAGACTGTTTGGTCACACCTATATTAAAATGTAGTCACTTGAAACACCTTTGCAGTACTGAAAAACAGTTCATGCTTTCCTGGAGTGTCAGCGAGTAAACAAACCAAACAAACCGACTGAGTGAAATACGGAAGTAGGCCTCACTTCTCAGACGTTAAGCTCGTATTAAATACAATAAATGTTCATGAAGTAGTTAGTTTGCCTGTTTACCCTCAAGCATAGTTTGCATAAAGGCATGCCTGCTGACACGCCCTGGAGCCTGGTGCAGTCAGAAGTAAGCCTGCAAACCACAAAAATAAGTAATTTCCTCATTTCCTTTCCTTCAGATTAGCTATATTTGTATTTTTATACATAAATGCAGGTGCATGAGCTGTAAGTACTTTTTGTTGCTTTGTTTTGTTGTTCTCACACCCAGTTTTATGCCCAGATAAACATACAGGTACACATACATACATACTTGCTTACAGTTCATGCATACACCGAATTCTTGTACTACCCCACACTGCTAATGTTTGCAAGCCTATCTAAGGTTTTGGGATTTTTCAGAAATAGGGCAATCTTGAAATAGGTTGGTCTTATGTACAGAAATTTCCATAACTCGTCAAGCTCAGAGGAATAATAATGCAATGATTTTAAGTGTAACGTTAAAGGTGAGCTATGGGAATTGCCAGTGTTAAACAAATATTAACCAATTCATTCAGCTGACTGTTGAGCAGTCTTAATCTTGCACCTGTAATCACAAAAGGTCACTTATCCACTGTTGATGTTTTCAGGAGCCAGTGTGTTGTGCAACAATGTGGCATGCAGGGAAGGGCTGGATTTCATCAGCCATATCACATGCTTCAGAAGGTAGCACTTTACCTTCACCATAAATTATTTTAATGGTTATCAAGGCTTCAAGATTCCTGACATGCAGAGATGTTATTCTATATTAAAGTTATATTTGAACAGTCAAGCAGAGATCAATGAAGTTTGCTCTAGTTTATATCCATAATATCAGTTTATCCTGGTTTTTTTTTTTTTTTTAGACTTTTGAGGAGCTTACGCAGGATTTGAATTAGGACTTTCTCCTCCAGACTGATTTATTTTGCCTTCGCACCATATTTGTTTGGGACTGAGATAAAGACAGAATAAACAGTTTGTATGTAGTATTTAAATAGGATTTATATAGATTTGCACAGCCTTGTTTGTTTATTTATTTAATTATTTTTTAGGAATTTAGTAAATGGGGCAGTGGTGGCCTGGTGGTAGGACGCCGGATTACTGATCTGAAGGTCAAGGATTTTCAAGCGCCACTATCACCGAACTGTCACTGCTGTCCCCTCAGTGCAGATAATTGAGTTATCAAAGACTAGCCATGTCTCTTACTGTCTGTAGGAACCTTTGCTGTCTTTCGAAAAGCTGTTGAGTTGCCTTCAACGTGTTTCTGCCCTGCGACGGCATGGTGCACTGTACAGGGTATACTCTGCCCTTGCCGAGAGTCGCCTGAGATGGGCGCCAGCCTCGCCGTGACCATAATTAGCATTAAGCGGTTCAGAAAATTAATGAGTGAATTGAGTAAATGGAAATTGTTCTGCTTTTCACATCCACTTGTAATCCCATACGCAAAGTATACGTAGTGCGTACTTTAACTACGGAATAATGAGACGTTTGGATTGTTACCTTCTATAACAGCACCGATTAACCAGCACGAAGACCTGCACAAATTACAATTAAGTGCAAATGTGTATATCCTATGTAATGTTTAGGCACAAACAGAAACAAATAAACAACCAACCTTGCTTTGTTAATTTAGCTAGAAAATAAATAAGTAAATAAATAAATAAATAGAATAAGAACGAGCTAAAATCCAAAATACAATGCATATAATCTCGTAAAAAAAATAGCTGTCACCCAATTCTAAGATAGATAGATAGATAGATTGATTGATTTTTTTCATCTCATAGGGAAGTTCACAATTCATCTCAGCTCATTTTCTGTAACCGCTTAATCCTAATTTGGGTCGCGGGTAGGCTGGTGCCCATCACAGCCAACTTCGGGCGAGGGCAGAGTACACCCTGGACAGCTCGCCAGGCCATCGCAGGGCGGAAACACGCCGACGGCTTTGCAGCCTACTCTTTACGAAAGTCAGCAATGGTTCTTTTACATGCCTCCCACCATAGACAGTGAGAGACATGGCCCGCCTTTGATAACCCAGTTAGCTGCACTGGGAGAAGTTCACAATTCGTTAATTATAATTTAAATTAATCTAGGCTTTTGGCTTGCAGACTGATAGTTGCATTACAGAAAAGCTATGCCCCTTAGTACTTCCATCATACTGTAAATTGTTCACGAATGAAGTGATTGATTTACATGCAGCAAATATTGTGACTATTGTTTTCTTGGCAAATACATTCATTCTCTGAACGTGCTAACACTTCACATCTTCTATGAGTTGATTACATTTTAGAGGAGTCTAGCTAACGAGAAAAGATATCTAGTTAACGTCCTCCAAACTTTATACCTCTGTATACTAAATATTTTTTATTTACAGGTACCATTAATACTACAGAAGGGTACTGTTCAGATGGTATTGTGTACTGTTCACATATTAAATACTGAACGATTTGACTCTTACATGTAGTGAAAAAAACCCTTAAAAGTTTATTGATGATCGAAGCTCATAAACCAGCAATCATGAGTCAGTATAGCGCCAGCTGCAGTTCCTTAAGCAAATTCATGTGTCACTTATTAGGTGAGTACTGTCCAAGCCGTCCTACAAAGAACATGTGAGGCAGTTGGCTATTGTTTTAAAAACGAAGCCAGAGCCCCATCTTATGCATGGTTGAAGGCCTGTTAAACGGTTTAGCCTCCTGATTGGCTCTTCAACAAGGTACGTGACTATTAACCTAGAGATCGCAGTTTCGAATCCGGGTTAATGCCACAGCCATGTGTAGCCGGGAGTTCATTGGCAGGCAGGCTGGCATAAGGTCACTTTCCTGTCACTCACAGCAATCGCCAGCCAATCATGGATATCTGTGAGCTCATTTGTACGAGGGGGCGGATAGCGATTTCCCTCCGAGCGTGTTAGACCGTCCCCAAATACTCATGTGCCACAGTTTGAAAAGAGGCAGCTGGTCAGTGTTGTGTGTCACGGAGAGGGCGTGTGCATACTTTCACCCCTCTCTGGTTGGTGTTGGTCATGTTATAGGGAAGACAATACCTGATGGGTGCAACTGATTAGAAATAATGGGTTGGAAAAAAAATGTAACTGATTAAACAGGAGGATTTCAGTGTGGCTCTTTGTTGGCTGAAGCAAAAATATTGGACAAAAATATTGCGTATCAATATTTTAAGCCGAGTCTGCTCTGAAAGAATCACTTGAGACATACCAAACAGGTTAGTTTTGGGGTAGGCGCAGGTTTTTTAATTAAATCAGGTAGAAGTCACACCTGTTTCTACCTGGTCTCTGTCTTCAGACCAACTGATAAGATGCCTTGTGTTTGTGTATGCACTGTTAGATTAAAATCTGCAGCTAAGATTGGACATCTATTGGACATCTAGGTTAGTTTTATAGCTTTACTTTTTCACAAAACTCACCAATGTCCCTATACATGTTAGACTTATGCCAGATTTATGACAAACATTAGAAAAAAAAAATAAAAATAGATCATAGAAGGCGCCTTCATGTCCTATACCCTATCACGGTTTTAGTGTTTGTTTTGGCTAGCAAGTCAGTTGTGCACTAATTGTTTATATTTTAGAAATTAAGTGAGCGTCTCATTGAGTTGTTTGAACCTGGGGTTACATTGAGCTTTGGGAGAGGGTGGAACTCTGTTAAAAAGGAAGAAGGAAAAAGGGAAGTTAGTGTTGGAACCTTTTTTTCCTCCTCTCAAAAAAAAAAAAAAAAAAAAAAAAAAAAAAACCTCCTTGCTTTTGGAATTAGATTTCGGCCTTCACTCTGCTTTCTTCTGTATTTGTTCACTCACTTTGGTGGGGAAAAAATGGCTTATAAAAAAAAACCCTTCATGGTTTGAGCCGTTTGTCTACGCAGCTAATCAGAGTTCTAATTTTTTCACTTTTATTCCCAAAATCTCATTATGTACATGTTCAAACTAGCCCTACCCCTTCACTTTTGTACTAGGTTTTAATCCACTCCAGCTTTTCCCCAAACACATACCTCCTGTCTGAGACCTGCCGGTCTGCAACAGTCTGGTGTTATGAAGTGTTACACCGAGGGACTGTGAACAAAGCTTACCGAACTACACGTTCACTTTTAATATGTCCCATGTTAGGGTACAAGTATGATATGCATCGGTTTGATGTGTCTTTAAAAAAAACAAAAAAAACAAAAAACAGGTCATAGTCAGCTTCAGCATTTCTATTTTGAGTATGTAAAGAATTGCTGTATGTGTATGGTGTCGTTGAGTGACAGTTTTGCATTGTAGCAAGTGATTCAGCGTCTAAGTTGATCGTCTTGACTTTAATTTAAACATAAAGATAATTTCAATAGGGATCTGTATCTGTTATCTGGCACAGTGTCTCACATAGTACATCTTCTATGAGTAGTTTACATGGTGTTGTGCTGAGCTGATATTGGGATTTTCCCCTAGAGCCAGTCACCACGCTGTTCTGCCAGGAAAAAATAACAAGCCTTGTTTGGAATCAGGTCAAGAAAACTGAGCATGGAAAAAACTTCTCTTACAGTCCTGCTTAAAATCAGATATACGCCATCTGATCTTATATACAGGCTTTTAATTACGTTATGGTGTGTGTTTCCTTGGCGTAAATTGCTATAAGCGTGTGAACTGTTCTATAGAGTTATGTTTGCGCATGTATAAATGCAAAGGAGAAACCGCTTTCTGAAAAATGTAAAAATCCCTTCGGAGGCGTTGGAGGTCAGGGTGCTGAAGGGGAAAAATGTGGAAGGTGTGTCAACACAAACGGTCCCTTGCCATATAGCAGCTTTGCGAGCACTTTGGCTTATGCGCCTAAATATTTTCTGAAGGCATGGCAAGTGCGTTGTAGTTTTCACCCCTCATAAAGGATTTTGCTATGGGATTTTTCAGAGTAGGCAGTAGACTGAAGAGGGAAAACAGACAGCCCCTGCATGTTTGGACCTGAGACCCCATACATAAATTTTTAGACTCAGATTACCAAAGGGGGCGGCGGCGGCGGCGGCGGCATGCAAGAGTATGCAGCCCCATCCAGAACACTCCTATAATACTGTACAGTACTTCAAAAAGTCAGACAAGCAAAGTTGGTGTATCCACACAAACAGGCTACGAAACTGTTTTAAGCATTAAACTTGGTTATTTTGTGATTCAAATAAGCATACAGCAGAATACATTTTGAAGATTCACACCATACTTCATAGGTGCACAACCCCAAAAAGCCCAATAACAAATTTTTGTAGCCAGGGCCTTCTTAACTGTAAAATAAATTTTATGAATTAATATAATTATTTGATGAGCAAAATCCAACTGTTCAAATACTTAGTTGATTCAAAATTGCAGAAAGAAGCTTTTTGTTTTTAAACGATCTAACCAACAAACCGGCTTCCATTTAAAAATACAAATTGAGTTTGGATTAAACACTGTTAATTGATTTAGTGGTAAGTGGATCCATGGGGCTTCACCTTATAGTAATGTACTATGATTATTCAGCAATTTAATTGTGGAGAGTAATTTGGGTCCTATTTGGAATGTCATGTGTATTCAAACTAGATGCAGTGCTGCTCTGCTCCCATGACTGTAGGGTTACATTACAACCTTGGACACACCCTGTGCCACCTTATTATTAATACGAAAGCTTAATAAAGTCTCAAACAACAACAACTACAAATAATAATTACAATAATAACTTCAGCATGTACTACAACTTTGGTGCTATGAAAACATAGAATATGATACATGCATTTTAGCACAGACTGTATTTGTATAATTATTGTGGTTTTGCTCACTGTGGGTTTCTGAACCTGCCTCTCATGTCAGCGAGTCGGGTTTACTTTAAGTATGAATACAAGAGGAATAGAAAAAAAATCTACCATGCAAATTAAATAAAATTTATACCCAATGCAATGGATGTAATTACGTAAGTCTTCTTCTTTTTCTTTCGGCTGTTCCCTTCAGGGGTCGCCACAGCAAATGATCTGCCTCCATCTCTCCCTATCCTCTGCATCTTCTACTCTTACTCCAACGACCTCCATGTCCGCCTTCACCACATCCATAAATCTTCTCTTTGGTCGTTGCTTCTGTGTTGCTTCTGCCTGGTAGTTCCAACCTCAGCATCCTACTACCGATATACTCACTATCCCTCCTCTGTACATGTCCAAACCATCTCAATCTAGCCTCTCTGATTTTGTCTCCAAAACATCCAACATGTGCCGTCCCTCTGATGTACTCGTTTCTGATCCTATCCATCCTCGTTACTCCCAAAGAGAACCTCAACATTTTCATCTCTGCTACCTCCAACTCTGCCTCCTGTCTTTTCCCCAGGGCCACTGTCTCTAAACCATACAACATCGCTGGCCTCAACACCGTCTTGTACACTTTTCCTTTCATTCTTGCCGATACCCTCCTATCACACATCACACCGGACACTTTTCTCCATCCATTCCAACCTGCCTGCACACGCTTCTTCACCTCTTTTCCACACTCTGGATGTAATTACGTAAGATCTTTGCCAAATCAAAACATGTGTTGAAATATCTGGTGCAGTATAACATAAAATATCAACCGATTTGAATATTTCATTTATCATGTGTCTACCGTGAGGTATAGTCCAAAAGCTGGGCACAGTGTATATCTTGAGATTTTGATTGTTTGCCTTCCAAACTGCATCAAAAAGTGGTTGGGCAAGTTGCTGCTCAAGGATACTAAAACCATAAGGCCTGTACCAACAGGGTGCCTTGTATACAAGAAACAATTGTCACATAAAACGTGTTGCTTTCAGTTCTTCTCACATGCAAGTGTTTCCTTTCACTATTTCCCCAGCTTCACCTTTGTTGTAGGCAATGCAAATACAAGTAGTTGGGAGGATGGGTGTGGCACTGATCTCAATGGGTCACATTTAATGTGATCTGAAAGTCTGACTTCCTCTTATGGGTTTATGAAAACTGGTTTCTGGAAGCATTGTTGTCACTCCATAGGAACCGTTTTATTATTGAATATAAGTACCTTGAACACAATACCCTTTAGCAACACAGTTTATTCATTTTGATATACGTATTAGTATAATAATGGTGATCCCAAAATTGGTGTATAAATGGTTCTAGAACAACTTAATTTATTTGTTTAAATAAATTTTCATAATTCAATAGAACAAAAAAGCCGAAAGAAGAGAAGAAGAAGAAGAAGAAGAAGAAGAATAGAACAGAGAGCATGCATTAAAAAAATCTTTAAGAAATTACACAACACTTAAGGTAAAGTAGTTCATTACGAGGTTTCTTTTCAAGGTACAGTATCTTTAATGACAGTGGTTGCATTTGCTCTTAAATTAGCATGTATTGACATTAACAAATTTGAACAAGCACAGAAAATATGATTAACCTTCCTGTATGCCAACGGCATGTGTACATTAGGACTTCCAGGGACTTCTACTTTGAAAGTGATTTTAGCACTCACTTTCACAGCATAAATTATAGTAAAGCACAATAAAGCACTTTATAACTTAAAACTAGCTTTGGCATTTATCTACATTTGGGCTATTTAGTAGAATGAAATGTAATTTCTGGAAAGACCCAGATGTTGTGCACAGGAGCTTTAATGGTAACCGACAGTAACAATAAACACTAAACTCAACAGTAATTGTAAAACCTAACAAACAAAAAAAACTAGTTGAAGACAAGGACATGGCTTTGTAGAATAGCAGGGTATATTATAGAGTCAAAATGGTGCAAAATATAAAAATAAGGTGCAGGTACAATATTTTATTCCCATTAGAAGTGCAGATACAGGATTAATAACATTGAAAAAGCATAAAATTAGAGTGTTGGTCTTCGGGAGTATACAATGTAAAGTGCGTGTGCATAGTCCAGCGTGATTAACCCCATGATGAGTGTGTCAGTGTCTGTGATGGGAGCGATGACTTGTGTGTGTGAGTGTGTGTGTGTGTGTGTGTGTGTGTGTGTTCAGGACTGTGGCAGCATCATTATAAAATTCTTCTTTCTTCTTCTTTTTCTTTCGGCTGTTCCCTTCAGGGGTCGCCACAACAAATGATCTGCCTCCATCTCTCCCTATCCTCTGCATCTTCTACTCTTACTCCAACGACCTTCATGTCCGCCTTCACCACATCCATAAATCTTCTCTTTGGTCTTCCTCTGGGCCTTCTGCCTGGTAGTTCCAACCTCAGCATCCTACTACCAATATACTCACTATCCCTCCTCTGTACATGTCCAAACCATCTCAATCTAGCCTCTCTGACTTTGTCTCCAAAACATCTTACATGTGCTGTCCCTCTGATGTACTCGTTTCTGATCCTATCATCCTCATTACTCCCAAAGAGAACTGCTACCTCCAACTCTGCCTCCTGTCTTTTCCCCAGGGCCACTGTCTCTAAACCATACAACAAGCTTCATTATAAAAATAAAGTACAAGAATAAGAGACTAGTTAAAACTTCCTATCTTTGGGAAATGTACCTATTTCAACCTCCTGTTGAATATGTTCAAATAAGATTAATGCTGGGTGTACACTGGGGCCACAATGTCCACTATCTCTATGATTCAAAAAAAAGCATGAAGCTCCACAATTATTTACGCTTTCCTTTATTTCTTATGCTCTCAGTATATTTTATGATCAGTAACATTTTATGAAGCCGACACAATTCTGTTCAAGAACTGTCATGATGATCATCACATCCCCTCAAGTTCTCTTACAATCACTCTATGTTCTCAAATTTTGTTCAGTTCTGCTTAGAGCTTTCAAGTTCTTCAAGTTCTGTTAAGAGCTACAATTTATGACCATGATTTGAGCAAGATTGCTGCACTTGGAGAATTATTTTTTTTTTTTATAAAAAAGGAGGCAGGAGTCACTATTTCTTCTCCCCAGACATAACCGAGAGGAGCCTTGAGGGAATCATGTTTCCAAGTTCATCAAAACCACCTACAATGGCACATCAAGGTCTGTTACGCTCTGTTAAGGCTGTTAAGCTTTACTATGATTCCTATGTTCTATTTCGCTCTCTCAGAATATGGTGTCAAATTGTAACGGTGAAAATTTTTGTCGCAATTCCACTAAGTTCCCAAAAGATCATGATTCCCCTCCCCCACGTTTACCACAATTCTCTAAAATCATGGAGATCATTCACATTGAGACCTAATGTACACTCAGCATAAATGAAGGCTCCTGAGCAGGGGTGGCCAACCAGTCAGAGACCAAGAGCCACATTTTTTACTGGGCCACATCATACACATGGGCACACATGAACATCACCCATCCCTTTCTCTCACACACACACACACACACACACACACACACACACACACACACACACACACACACACACACACACACACACACACACACACACACACACACACACACACCTGTGCTCAGCCAGATTTATTGTAAATTCACACACCAACATGATAAAATGCATCTTTGAAGGTCAGAGTGTAACTGTGATTCAATAGCTGTGTTAATGTCCAATATTCTGTGTTCAACAGTGTGACGGGACAATTGGACGTCTGATACCACGTGTTGTAGTTTGTTGTTTTCCGGAGACAAGATTTCAACAACGTCACTGAGGGATTTTAGCACTCACTCTCATTCATTGTGGTGGGGCCGGTGGTGTAGTGGTTAGGGTGCTGTGCTCATGATTGGGAGGTTGTGAGTTCGAATCCCACTGAGACCCTCACTGTGCTAAGACCCCTGGGCAAGGTCTCAACCACAAGTGTGCCTCTGTTCACCCAGCAGTATAAATGGGTACCAGTAAAAATATACTGGGAAGGTAACCTGCGATGGACTAGCATCACATCCAGGGGGAGTTGAACTCCTAGTTGCTTCACGCTACGGAAACCGGGGATAAGCACCGGCCTGATGAGCCGCTAGGCTCGGGTGTAAAAACCCAACAGACTTTACCTTACCTTATCTCATTCATCGTATGGCATTTTGGCCCGTGTAATGTTCCAAGCCAGTTGATACGATGCAAGAGTTACAGTCTCTGAGCGCTTCGTAAATTTTTGGAAAAACTGTTGTGCTTTTCTTCCTGACTTTTCAAACTGAACAATTTGTACTTGCGAAGTTCAATCCCTTTAGGAAATTCCTGGTCAAAGTGAACTGAAGTGGTGCTGAAGATTTGAAATGCGCCAATGATGCCTGACATATAAAGCAGAATAGCTTTCCATTACAGTACATTCAAGAACAAAAAAAAAAAAAAAAAACAAACCTCTCGCACTCTGTTAAAAATGTCCTTTGTTCATCTTCACATTTTCATTTTGCTGTGCATTTTTTCCTGCCATTTTAAGAGCAAATTTGAGACAAATTGTTTACTGAAATGATCTCACCCCTACTGGGAAGCTTTGCAGTATTTTCATCTCACGCACATAAGCATTTGACAATAATACCATATTCAACTAACGGGCAGTGGTGGCCCAGTGGTATAGGGCGCTGGATCGCTGATTCAAAGGTTGGGGGTTTGAGTCTCACTCTCCACAAGGTTGTCCCCCCCCCCCAGTGCAGCTAACTGGGTTATCAAAGGCCGGCCATGTCGCTCACTGTCTATGGTGTGAGGCTGTAAAAGAACCATTGCTGACTTTCGACAAGAGTAGCTGCAAAGCCGTCAGCGTGTTTCCACCTTGCGATGGTCTGGCGAGCTGTCTAGGGTGTACTCTGCCCTCACCCGGAGTCAACTGGGATGGACGCCAGCCTCCCTGCGACCCTTATTAGAATGAAGCAGTTACAGAAAAAGAACTGACTGAAATGAACCATATTGAATTCAAGCAAAGCAAACACGCACATTAAAAAAAATACAAACTTCGATATGAACACAAGAGTCGCGTGAAACTAGGCAAAGAACCACACGTGGCTCAGAAGCCGCGGGTTGGCCACACCTGCTGTCGGGCAACAGTGTATTTTTTACAACCTGTAATTAATTACTCATAAAAGGAAATACAGGTCTCTAAGCGTAAGATTTTCAATGCAATGCTGCACCTTTCCTTCATCAAATAATTATATTATAAATTGTCCCGGTTAAAAATTGTATTAATTGAACATGTACATATATTGTTTAGCAGGATACTTTAAGTTGTCTTTGATTCACCAAATGCCCCGTTTGTGGAACCACTTATTTTGTGCCAGAAGAAAAAGAATTAGAAACTGCAGCAAACTAAACCGCTTCCTTTTTTTTTTTTTTCAAGAATATAGATGAATCATTCAATGCAACTCAGCATTTACCACAAATTTCATTATTTCTGTTTTTTTTTTTTTCTAAATCGGGCTGGCGTGGTTTCATTACATTGGAATGGAAATTTAAGGGTTTGCTCACTTTACATGATATTTTACGTGGATGTTTTTGGTTGATATATTTAAACATTTAATACAACGAATAAGTATTTTTAGCTCAAATTGATGCTTAGTTTCTTACACTCTTTTTCTGAAACCGTTCCATGTTGTATGTAAATTAAGTGAGCTTGAACCTTAAATGATGCTACTGAGCACTGTGTACTGCTTAAGGGCCCATAGGTAGTGATTAGATGCATTTACCTAAATATAAAAAAAGTAGCTCTTTACAAATAGAATTCCCCGAATGATCTCTACGAAAACCGCCTGTTCATCAGCCCAGCATTCTAACCACCACAACACCAGCCCCGCCTTCCAATTTCACACTATTGTGCATTTGCGTTGTTCATAGCCCTGTGTTCTGTGTCGCTGTATTATATTTCATCAGTCAGCTCCATACAAGTTATTTGAAGGAAAGGTGTTGATCCAATTTCCTTTAAATAATCTCGACAATTTTGATATCTTCTCTATGCAAGGCCACATGCCTTATCAGGTGATGGATTGATAGTCTTGTGCTAGTAAACCTGTGAAAATTCTGAAGTGAATACTCTTCACAGTAGACTGTAACTGATAAAATGAATGCTATGTCTGGAATTTACTGCTCATTGTAGGCCTCATCAAAAAAGAGCAAAATTTTTGATAAAGTTGCCGGCCATCTATTGATTGTTTAGAGCTGGAAAAATTGCAGCAGCACGGAGATATCTTATCTGAAAGGAGACAAATTCTGTCAATAGTGTCCAAAGTCTTGAACCACAGAAGTATTTTTTTGTAAAAACATTAGATTCTAGGGCGGTCATGGCCTAGTGGTACGGTATAGGGCACTGGATCACTGATCCTAAGGTTGGGGGTTCGAGTCCCACTCTCCACAAGGTTGTCACTGTCCCTCCCAGTGCAGCTAACTGGGTATCAAAAGGCCGGCCATGTCTCTCACTGTCTATGGTGAGAGGTTCATGTAAAAGAACCATTGCTGACTTTCGACAAGAGTACAGTAGCTGCAAAGCCGTCAGCGTGTTTCCGCCTTGCGATGGCCTGGTGAGCCGTCCAGGGTGTACTCTGCCCTCGCCCGAAGTCGGCTGAGATGGGCGCCAGCCTCCCCGCAACCCTAATTAGGATTAAGCGGTTCCAGAAAATGAACTGAACATTGGATTCTTTCCAACATTGATATAATTAAAACTAATAAAATAATAGGGACTATTGAAGATGTTATTTTGTGACTCTGCTGGCCCAATATGTTTGCTTCAAGTTCTATTGCAGCACTTCAGCTGTTCCGTGCATTTGTTAAATTCCACAACCATCTCATTAATCAGTGTCACTGTTCAGTGATAGAGTGTACCATGTGTGCTGGTGGTGGAATGTTGGTTAATTGTATGATAATTATAAATACTACATCAGACGTTGTTGTCATTAATGAACCCACAAACCTAAACTTTTGCCATGAGATATATAAAGGACAATAAAGAAATTTAAAGAAGCTGACGACATACATAATGAGTATATAATCTGGCATAAGACCCAAAAAAGGTTCTGCTTTTGTATTCACGTACCAGACATATGAAACATAATGCATTGTTATCTTTTGGAAATAAAATATAATCGGCCACAATGTCTTTCTGAAACCATTTGATTACTCCTACACTCGAGGGTCACTGATACCTGCACTGCATACGGTGATGATCGTAAATGTTGCCTTTTTAACATTTTTATTTCTCAGTACCTTCTTGTTTATTCACACTTGCTCGAAGACCTTCACACCTTCCAAGAATCAGCGTTGCACTGAAAAGTTATTGTGCACGCATACAATTTGTTTCTCTGCTCAAGCTATCTTGTTCTCGTAAACAGGCATAAAACCACAACAAGTTATAAAACAGATGAATACGAGATACCAAACCTGTGAGTCGAAGTGCTTTCTTTTGAAAACCTTTTTTTTTTTTTATTCAGTCATACATAATATACATAATGTAGAAGAAAAACGCACATGCTATTGAATGGTCACCTTTAAGAAATAAATTACAGTAATAAATAGCCAGCTTATTGCTTAATATTATACCAGGTCGCTTATGACATTTGCATAGCACCATTCTTCTTCTTCTTTTTCCTTTCGGCTGTTCCCTTCAGGGGTCGCCACAGCAAATGATCTGCCTCCATCTCTCCCTATCCTCTGCATCTTCTACTCTTACTCCAACGACCTTCATGTCCGCCTTCACCACATCCATAAATCTTCTCTTTTGGTCTTCCTCTGGGCCTTTTGCCTGGTAGTTCCAACCTCAGCATCCTACTACCAATATACTCACTATCCCTCCTCTGTACATGTCCAAACCATCTCCTATCTTTTATATTTTTAATTTTCCATGGCTTTCAGAGCAAAAATAATATTGTAAAACTGGTCAAAGGTAGAGATAACGCTAGAAACTAAAGGTGGGGCAGCTGTTTAGCAGTGTGTTAATATAACGTGCTCGTGTTGAGAAGTGTTGCGTTGTTTCGTGCCAGCCAGTCAGAATTAGAGATGTGAGAGTTCTTAACTGAGTGACATAAACGACATTGCATTTCAAATCAAGGTATAAAAGGCAGCATTTTATTTTGTAGGCTGGTATCGTTAACATGTTAAGCTACGGTGGCGTTAAACGCTGCTCTGGCTTTGCTGGGAAAGTTGGAAGAAAACTTTCAATATGAAAAATCTTTCAGTGTTGCATAACTAAAATCTCCCAAACACTGAAATGCATTTGGCTGCACAACATCCAATCTTTTTTACTACTTCTTACCCAGTGTTTTGACACTCGTATTTATATACAGTGTATAAGCACACAGAGACAGCTATTGCTATGGAAACATTCAGTCAAAAACCTGCCCCTTTGCTTATTATGTTGCCATGGCTGCCATCCCAGAATAGTTCTTGTTTGGCCCATCCCTCCCTCATGTTGGTGAGTCATAATCTACAGGGGAACCACAATTCAATCCATCTGACATCCTACACTTTTCTCTCTTTCCTCTTTTTCTTAGTGGACGTTTGGAAAAACTACACCGAATCACAAGACCTTGATGAGAGGTACCCTGGGGTAATAAACTTAAACACTGTGGCCATAGCAACGGTCACGATTAATATTCACTTCTGTTAGGGAGAGCCTGGCCAGAGGTTTGGCATCCCACTTCAATTACGGTTTGTACATATCATTTAAAGCTTATCTTGGTGTGTTGTTAAAGCAAGCAAAATATGGGAGGGAATAACAGAAGGATAGCTGAACTTTTTCACAAAGGCACAAAGGGTATGTGGTAAAGGAAAACCAGATCCATATGTATCTATTCCTCTACTCCGCCTACATGGGTAAGTGAGAAGGGTACATTCCAGTGGTATACTGAGCATTCTTTGAAGCAGTTAAACTGGAATGAGCGAGGTAGAGTTAGTGCAGGCCGTACAAAAAGTGTTCACCCAGAACTCTGTGCTCAACAAAGTTTCTTGCGCAACTGGAGAAAAAAAAAAAAAAAAAAAAAAAAAGATCTTGGGTGCAGTCATTTGATGTGCTGCTGCTTTTGTCCAATTCAAGAGGCGTGTGATGGCTTGATTCCACAGTTCTCCTGTTGTTCTCAAGGAAAAACAACCAGCTAATGAAATTCACATGTGCCCATGATAATATGGCCCAAAAGGTTTCATCACTACAAAATGTTGTAAAAATCAACTTGATTTCGACATATTTTTATAAAACTCTACTCAAGAAGGAAAATATCAAAATGTCGTAATTTCGCAAGACAAACATCAGATAATCAATAAGAAACGCAAAAATAGATATATTTGCTTTGTGAAAATATGTAGAACTAGTGAATACGTTTTAAAGTACTGTAAGCCTTTGTGTTGTTTGGACAACAGTATCCCATGATCTATCAAATGATATTAAACAGCAGCACATGCTCTTCCTGTGCACACACACACACACACACACACACTGCTTGTTTTGTTGGCATGGACAGGGAGTTTCTTTGTGTTTTTGAATTATTATAACTAGCGCAACATCTTTTCTTTCTTTTTTTTTTTTAGCAAGTCGAAGCAAATGAACAGCACTACAAATTGCTTTTGGTTGTCAACACTACAGCTATTCAATCAAAATCTTCGCACTTGAATTGAGTACAGTATAAACTTTTTTTTTTTTTTTTTTTTTTTTTTTTTTTAATATGGATTGTTTATTTGCTGCTGCTGTAGTTACCCTGTTAAGAAAAATAAACTCTAGAAGTTGCTCCTCGTATCCTGTGTAGTTAATCCTAGGACACACCCTAAAAATTCAGCCTGCTCTGCCCCTCCTTGTTCTTTGCTTCAGTCTGTGCACTGGTGGCACAGCATGTATTGTAGTCATACAGGATGAGTCATCCTGACACACCAACAGTTTTCTGTAGTGCACACAAGCAGCCACACCTATGATTTGCTCAACAGGAAACACACCCTTTTCACATATCAGCATTTAAATACTTGATATGTTCAGTTTTTAATGCTGAGCTGCACCTCGAAGTGACAATCGACAATTCTCTTGAAAAGTATTGATCACATCAGATTGTCCGTTATTTCATTTTCAACTGCCTGAGTGTATCTGCTCCACACCATGCTTCTGTAAAAATGGAATGGTTTGCTCTTTGGCATCATCCACCCACCACCCCCCCACCTCCAAAGTGTGAAATCTGTTTTATGGTGTTTATACATACAACCATTGAGAATACAATCAAACTAGCTAATAAATATTCATACATTGTCAACTTGCAAAATCATCCGCTTCTCTTGGAGAATACATGGAAAGATAGAAGAAGCTTTCCAAGGTTTTCATGTACAAGAACTCTGCCAGGAGAATTTCATTTAGGTTTTTTTTTCACCTACAGTGGCCTGCCACGCCCTGCTCTTCTCTGCAAGGGCAAGCTGTATAATAACTCCTCTGTTTACTGAATTCATCGGCTGTTTGCTATTTCTCTGTGCTGAACATGGGTGTGGCATGGATTTGTTGGAGTGCCTTTATTCCCCCTTCTCTCTCATCCCTATCTTTCTTTCTCTTTTGCTGTCTCTTCCTCTTTCCCTGTCCCTCTCACTCAGGATCTGCCCCCCATGCATGTGCACTCTCACACACACACACACACACACACACACACACACAAAACCTGTTTATTCGGGGAATACCGTATGACCGTGTATATGTCTCCTGTAATGTGTCAGTCATCATCTAGCCAATTAATTACTAGGATTAAGTTTACTCACTGCTGTGCAAATATTACAGTATGAGGAGGCAAAATGTTTCACAATTTAAAATGAGCTCTCTATTTATATCGGAAGGTATACAAGAGACTTCAGTATACTATAGAAGTACTGCTGGGTTAATGTGTATATTGTGTCTTGCAGTAGGTAGTGTAACTTCTTTTTTTTTTTTTTACTAGTTTACTGAAATGTTTATGTTTAGCTGCAGAAATATTGCAGAGAACACCTCAGCATATACAGAGTTTAGCTGGACAGAAAGCAATAAACTGTATCTAAGGAAGGATTGAACAATAGAACAGTCTGTCAGGGATTTACAAATGGAGCCTGAGGCCTCTGTGAGGGGCTGCTTTTACATAAGGGCAGCAGTAAAGTTTTAAGATAGGAACTTAAAACAAAAAGTCTAAAATTGCAAACAGTATATTATAATTATGCACAAGCACAGGACTGGCTTAACGTTTTAGAGCACAATCATTTATTGTATTCTTTCACTCCAGTTTTTTAGCAGTTCAAGTCCAGAGGATGATCTAAAATGAAATAAAGATGTATGGTATGTCAGCGTTATCTGTGTGTGTGTGTGTGTGTGTGTGTGTGTGTGTGTGTGTGTGTGTGTGGTGGGGTGGGTGCGGGTGTAGGTGTGTGTGGGTGTGTGTATGTGAGTGTGGGTGGGTGTGGGTGTGGGTGTAGGTGTGTGTGTGTGTGTGGGGGTGCGGGTGTAGGTGTGTGTGGGTGTGTGTATGTGAGTGTGGGTGTGGGTGTGGGTGTAGGTGTGTGTGTGTGTGTGTGTGTGGGGGTGCGGTGTAGGTGGGTGTGTGTGTGTGTATGTGAGTGTGGGTGTGGGTGGGTGGGGGTGTGGGTGTAGGTGTGTGTGTGTGTGTGTGTGTGTGTGTGTGTGTGTGTGGGTGGGGGTGGGTGTGGGTGTAGGTGTGTGTGGGTGTGTGTGGGTGTGTGTATGTGAGTGTGGGTGTGGGTGTGGGTGTAGGTGTGTGTGTGTGTGTGTGTGTGGGGGTGCAGGTGTAGGTGGGTGTGTGTGTGTGTATGTGAGTGTGGGTGTGGGTGGGTGGGGTGTGGGTGTAGGTGTGTGTGTGTGTGTGTGTGTGTGTGTGTGTGTGGGTGGGGGTGGGTGTGGGTGTAGGTGTGTGTGGGTGTGTATGTGAGTGTGGGTGTAGGTGTGTGTGTGTGTGTGTGTGTGTGTGTGTGGGTGGGGGTGGGTGAGGGTGTAGGTATGTGTGGGTGTGTGTATGTGAGTGTGGGTGTGGGTGTAGGTGTGTGTGTGTGTGTGGGGGGTGCGGGTGTAGGTGGGTGGGGGTGGGTGTGCATGGGTGTGTGTGTGTGTGTGGGTGGGTGTGGGTGGGGGTGTGTGTGTGTGTGTGTGTGTGTGTGTGTGTGTGTGTGTGTGTGTGTGTGTGTGTTGGGTGAGGGGGCTTGGCCTACAATCACTGAATGACCAGCACACTCTTAAATCCTATCAGGGTGATTTGGCATGAAGTAGAGAATGTGAAGAAAAGCGACAAACAAGTGAAATACATTCGTGCAGAGTTCTGTAACAGTGTTTGAAAGAACTTCTAAAACAGTACAGTATTTGATTTCCATTGTTGAATGCTATTAGTGCGGTCAGACTTAATATCAGGAAATGGGGGCTACTTTTAATGAGTCACTACTTCAGAATGAATTGTGGGCAGTGGTGGTGTTGTGGTATAAGGCGCTGGATCACTGATCTTAAGTTTGGGTTGGGGGTTTGAGTCCCACTCTCCACAAGGTTGTCACTGCCCCCCCCAGTCATCAAACGCCGGCCATGTCTCTCACTGTCTATGGACTGCCTAGAACCATTGTTGACTTTTGTAACCCTTGTTAAAGGGTTGTGTCAGGAAGGGCATCCGACGTAAAAACCTGCCAAATCAAACGTGCGAATCATTCGCTGTGGCGACCCCTGATAAAGGGAAAAAGCCGAAAGGAAATCACATCAATGAATTGTGTTACACAGAACAAATCCATGAAACTGTATACATTTCAACAAAAACTCCAAAAACAGTGGTAGTTTAAAACCTTTGATTGTACACAGATTGCAATCCTGCTAATATTGCGTAACTTTAGAGATATAAAAATAACAAAAGTGAACTTCACGACATAAAGGTATTTTTAAGATGTATAATAAAGGGAAATACGAGAAAAAAGCATGCACAGGATTGATGTAGTCTGTTTGGTTCGCTGTCTGTCTTCCTTTCGGCTTTTTCCCTTTTACTCGGGAGTCACCACAGCGAATCATCTGATTCACACGTTTGATTTGGCAGAGGTTTTTTTTTTTTACGTCGGATGCCCTTCCTGTCACAACCCTTTTTAGCAAGGGACAGAAACACGCTGACGGCTTGGCAGCTACTCTTTACGAAAGTCAGCAATGGTTCTTTTACATGAACCTCTCACCATAGACAGTGAGAGACATGGCCCGCCTTTGATAACCCAGTTAGCCGCACTGGGGGGGGACAGTGACAACCTTGTGGGGAGTGGGACTCGAACCCCCAATCTTTGGATCAGCGATCCAGCACCCTATACCACTAGACCACCACTGTCCCTTGTTTGGTTCGCTATCAAGATTAAAAAAAAAAAACAGTCTATGCAGACGCTACTTGATTCAAAACAACTGTGCTCTCCTAATTTGTTATAGTCACTCAAAGGTGGCACCACGCTTTCAAATGGAGGGAAAAATCAACTATAATGATCTAATTTTACAAGTTTTCCTGTATCTTCTTGTGTGAATAACATTTTAAATCAGTGTACAAACACGCCTTTTCTTTTTCGGAGCTGTTTTTCATGTTTCTGTATAATAGCTAAGCTCTATGGAGGCTGTGTCTGGTCAAAACACTGTTAACTCTTTGCAATTTTAACTTGGATCCGAGTTCAAACCTCAAATGACGAATTTCTGTTGTGGTTAAAATATATACTATAAAGGTTTTTTTTTTTTTTTTTTTTTTTTTTTTTGAAAAATTAATTAGTGTGCAAACTGCACATGGGAAAATTCTTCACCCGGTTTCTTATGTGTCTGGATTATATGCACCAACTCTGGATAAATATGCATAGAACACACCATAGCACTATTAACTTTGTGCAAAGGGCACAGCTCATGTGACCAGTTTGTCATGTCATGTTAAAATATTTAAATATAAAGCAGAAGAATCACATTTTTAGTTTAATTTGAACTGTTTCCATGGAGGCAGTGGTGGCCTAGTGGTATAGGTGCTGGATCACTAATCCTAAGGTTGGGGGTTCAAACCCCACTCACCACAGGTTGCCCTTGTCATTATCTCTCCACCCCCCCCCCCCCACCCCCCGCCCAGTGCAGCTAACTGGGTTATCAAAGGCCGGCCATGCTTTTCACTGTCTATGGTGAGAGGTTCATGTAAAAGAACCATTGCTGACTTTCAATAAGAGTAGGCTGCAAAACCATCAGCGTGTTTCCACCCTGTGATGGCCTGGCGAGCTGTCCAGGGTGTACTCTGGGTTGGGCGCCAGCCTCCCTGCGACCCTAAGCAGGATTAAGCGGTTACAGAAAATGAATGTTTCCACACTGTTCTACCAAAGCTAGGAAAAGAGTTTAAAGAGTCTCTGTTACACAGCTCTTAGGCTGTGCACCTGCCTGTGCTGGGAGCTTACCAGTGTCCATCCTTAAAAATAAACCATAAAAAAAAAAAATCATTTTAGTGTGTTTTTGTGCTGATGCTTCTGCATAGTGTGTGTATATTAGAACAATTACTGTATCCACCTCAGGTTTGGTGGATGTCACTAAATTGAATAGTCCCCTCAATGTTCCATCAGGGTTACTAGTCATCAACATTTATCTTGCATTTGGTGCATTTTATTTGATAAATGTGATGAATGAAGGCTATTTACGTAGGGAACGTTATGGCTGCATTGTGGAACACGTCGTTCCAGTGGCCCTGGAGTAGTCTCTTTCTTATTCGATATGTCAGTGTTCTTTGTAAAACCACTATAAGTTAATGTTTTACATGTCTGTTTTTCTAATTTACTCTTGGATGTTAATTTTATATGAAAAGGACAGACTTTCATTTTATCCACTCTTTATCTTCATTGGGGTGTTATGGTGGTGTAGTGGTTAGCACTGTTGCTTTGCAGCAAGAAGATTCCTGGTCCTAACATAATGACCAATTGGGGCCTATTTGTATGACTTGGACATGGTCTCTCAAAGACTATGTGGGTTTGAAAACAATTTGTTTTTTTAACTACAGCAACTCCCAACTAGAAAAAAAATATATTTATGCACCAGATTTTCATGTGATGGATAAACATTGAAATATTTTAATGGTTTGATTTTGATGTACTGTGTATGCGGTTGACTTATGACAATTATAATGATCTTGTGATTTTATGATTGCATTGCGTTTTGCACCCCCTGTGGCTTTCAGCCAATAAATTGGAGAGAATGATTTTGTTCCAGGTGTTGAATGACAAGGTAACTCTTGACCTTGGTTAAAGGGTTGTCCAACAAAACCCTGCATGCTGAATTCTTTCAAAAGATAGAAAAAGGTGATATCAAAACCTATAAAATTCAGAAATTGAATTTATCACTCTTGGCAAACATTCAAAGGAATTATCATCTGTGCAATTTCTTGACAAATTGACAAGAAGTTTTCTTCATACTCCTGCAATATGCACAATACTAGCGCACCTAATAGACAATACAATGAGCAAGGAAACAGTACTAGAAAAAAATGAAAGTAAAATAGCAGGCATGTAGACACTTGGAATTTTTTTTTATCATTTCAAATGTAATTTTTTGAATTGAAAGTGGTAGAACAAGGAAAATTACAAATTTTTATACCTCAGTCATCTAAATCGATAAAGGAATAATCGAGATATAGATGGTAATAAGTCTTGTTAAATGAGCTCTTTATTGTAATGTAACTGCATATCTAACTGCTTGTAAAAATTTTACAGATAAACGCCTGTAATGGAAACTTCAAAAGGGAGTATAAAAGGCCCCATAACTTTATTTCCATTAAATGTATCATCAAAAATATGTGATTATTGACAACAATTCACTTTTTATAACAGCACAGAGCATACAAAATTTTGATATAATTTTGACTTAGTTTCATATTTAAACCAAAAGTGTTGGTATTTTTATGAACTTTCATCTAGAACCAGATCACTCACTGTCATGGCGACACCCAGTATGGAACCTGCTGGATCTTGGACCTGCTCCAGACCTCTTAATGCCTACTTTAATACATAAACTACCCACCTGCACCAGTTATCTGTATAGCTGTGGTGTCAAACTGATTGAAATTTGATGTTAAAAATCAGCTTCAAATTGAACTCTTTGTAAAATCAACAAAACTTGGTGGACTTTCACCGGGTAAAATTTCAAGATTGCTCCTCTGTCGATCAAAATACCTCGTCCACGAGTCATGTTTTTGACGCCGATTTGAATCTACCAGTGAAGTTTTGATGGCTTCATTGCAGTTGAGCTGACATACACAGGTGAAGCTGGGAGTTTCCAAATGCATAATGCATGGCCTCATGCAGAACTGTAGCACACAGAGCCATATATATATATTATATCCATGACATTTTAAATGCTTGACTGTGTGCCCATAAACTGGCACTATCACCTGGCATTGTTTGAATAATAAGTCTTGTGTACAGATTAGAATATCAACTTCAGTCATTTGGCACCTAATGCAAAACCATGCCGCAAGAAGCCTTTTCGCTGGTATTGCATGATATCCACTTGGGTCTTAAATTCAGTAGTTTTTAAACTAATTTATTTTGAAGCAGCTTTGAAAGAACAATGGTATAATTAAATATGCCTTGACTATTGTAAAAATGAAACCATTAAAGATCACTGGAGAGCACCTTCAGCAGAGATCTATTAAGTTCTTGCAGTTAAATTAATCTTAAATGTTGAGCTGTCAAAATGGCAGTGTTGAAAGGTGCCTGAAACTGAACCCGTTACAAATACTATCCGAGTTACGACGTACGTGAATTACAACCACCCGTACTTATGACCATGTCTAGTAGATGCCTATTATGAGTTTACTGTTTATCTCTGGCAGCGCAGCACGTAAGATAGTTGTGGCAGCACAGCATCCCAGCATCACATACTCACAGCATTCTATCACTACACTCAGTGACTAGATACCGTCGCAGTAACATCTCCTTTATAGTACAATTTTACATTCATTTACTGTACATCGTTACCATGGCCCCCAAGAGGAAGTCCGATTCAAGTCCGATAGCAATTCTACCAAGAAAACAAGGAATGGAGACGAAGACGTTGGAGACGAAAATGAAAGTGAAAGTGAGATCTCCATCTCTCTCACTCCATGGCGTCTACACTTTTGAAGGACAAGGACCGCATGAAGGAAGCAGTGAAAGCAGCAGCCCCATTTAAGTCAAGTATCATCACAAAACAGCGCGAAGGACCGATTGCAGAGATGGAAAAGTTGCTATACACGTGGTTGGAAGATAATAGGCAAAGAAATTTGAAAGTGATGTTGCAAGCAGTGCAAAGTAAGGCTACACGTTTATTTCGCATGTTGAAAGAATGTGCAGGTGAAGAATACGCTTCACATGAATTCATA